>VMRK01000300.1:0-100000 GCA_016801395.1 Leptodermis oblonga
ACCACAACTGATACTCATAAGTAATTGTTTGGGAATTTTAGGTTAGGAAACCACAAACCAAAAACAACAATATATAACACAAATGATCACTAAGAACACTTAATAGAAAACATAACAATAACTTGTAAATGGGGATTTGTGAATCAAAGTATAGAATCTTAGACGTGTAATTACCATCTTTAAAGAGTTTATTGTCCCATTATACTCCCTAACCTGGTTTAATGGCAGTAACCTTCTAGGATAAATATATTCATCAAACAACAAAGTAGAGAGTTCTTTAATTGTTTGAACAAGAAAAGGAGAGCAAGAGTTGATTTAATTGTGACTAACAACACCTATTTATAGTGGTGAAGAGTCACCAATTCGTTGGTTATTATTGAGACAATTTCCTGAAGCAACGATTTGAAGAACAGTCGCAACTCTTCACTCAAAATTGAACCAGAAGCAGTTTCCACGAAGAGGTTCGACACCAGTTCGACCTCGAAACTCGACGTCGAATTCAGTCTGTGAAAATCCTCAACACAGCCAAAATCACTGAATTTATCGACACCCCTACGATGTCAAACATGGGTGTTGAAACTCCATCTAAAATATTTTCAAATTCCAGCATTTACAAACTAATTCCAACAGTAACAAGAAATAGTTTTTAAATTTGACAATATTATTCTTGTGATAGGTATATAGTGTTACACTTGATTTACAATTGATACTAGTAAATAATATGACAGATGATACTTTTCAAATTTAACCGTGTTAAACCAAAACTTGATACTTAAAAATATTAAAAAAAGAAAGATATGCGTGCTAGTCGAGTACACAAACTGTTTCGGAGGAATCCTCTTCTATGTCAAAGGATCCACTGTCATTCTCACCAAATTGCTTGTTTACTCATTTCAAAATTCATCTGATTTTTCACCTTCAAAGTTATTATTGCTATTTATAATATTATTTTTACATTTTTAATGCAAAATTTAAAATCTTGAACACATTTTTGCAAAATGACTTTCCATAAACTTCAACATGCCACCTAGGTCTTACTAATCTAACACTTAAAATTAACTATTTTAGATATTGTATATTAACATTCATAATAAGTTATACTTTTGCCAAAGTAAATTTTTTTTAATAGAACAAAGTAAGTACATTTTGATTACAAGCCATTTACATGTGCCAACACTCAAAAACTTTTCTAAACTCAAAATATATATATATATATATATATATATAAAATTTGTCACCCAAATGGAAATATAAATTACTGACTTAAGCCCTCCAGAGTGCCATTAACACCATCCATTCCCAAGTAGAAAATCGTAGGCCTTTTAGGCACAGTGATCTCCACAGTCCCCTCCAACATCTTGGCCACTTTCCCCATCGACGGCCGATCCTCTGCTCTATCCTGGACGCACCACAGCGCCGTCTTCACCATCCGGTTAACCATTTCCAGATTGACCCGGGAATCCGACGACTGCCGGATTTTCGGGTCCAAAATATCATCCACATTCATCTCCTTGAACGCTTTATCGAAAGCCCACATCGGAAAATACCACTGATCACTCTCCATGATCGAGTTTTGCTGCTCGAAGTTCCTCACCCCGGAGACTATCTCCAGCAGCACCATTCCGAAGCTGTAGACGTCGGATTTCGAAGTGATTTGCCGGTCGCCCCGGACCCATTCCGGAGCCAAGTACCCACGGGTGCCCCGTATACCCGACATGCTCATCCGGTCCTCTTTCGTCTTCAGCTTTGCCAGCCCGAAATCTGATACTTTAGGGCAGAAATCCTCCCCTAAAAGTATGTTCTCCGGCTTTATGTCGCAGTGCAGCACCCACTCCAAGCATTCCTCGTGCAAATACGCGATCGCCCTCGCCACGCCGATCGCGATCCGGTACCGGATGTTCAGTTCTAATATGGGTTTTTGAGTTTGACCCGAGGTTGCATTTGAATCCGAGTTATTTTCTTGTCCGGGAACGACCCGGTTCCTTTGAAAAAGGAACTTGTCAAGTGACCCGTTTGCTACGTATTCGTACACTAGCATTCTCTTGCCCCTTTCAGTGCAAAAACCCCACAATGTGACCAAGTTGAGATGGTGCATCCGGGCAATGATGGTGACTTCAGCCCAGAAATCGGCATCGCCTCCGGTGACATTCTTGAGGGATTTCACAGCAACAACTCTTCCATCGCTTAAATTTCCTTTATAAACTATGCCAAATGTGCCTCTCCCAATAACATGAGAGAAATTTTCAGTGGCATCTCTGATATCTGAGTATGTGAACTTCTTAGGTCCGCCGGCGGGCATGGTTTCAAGCCCAAATGTCCTAGCCATATCCCTATACTTAGGGGCCGTTTGGTTCGTAGAGGGGAATGGGAATGGGAATGGGAATGATAATAGTGGGGAATGATAGTAGAGGGAATGATAGCATTGGTGTTGTTTGGTTTGTGATAGGGAATGACTATCATTACCATAGATGGTGTTTGGTTCACAAATAAACTTTTAGAATTAAAATTTATTTTAATTTTTTTTACATTTAAATTTTGATATATTATAAATTATTTGTGGTAAAATATATTATAATGATGAATTTTAGCACTTAAAATTTTTAAAAAATAAAAAATACACACAAAAAATGATTTCATTGGGTAATGATTCCCATTCCCCCCAAAATGGAGGGGAATGGATGATTGAAGAAAAGTGGGATATGGGGGTGGGGTCCGGGGAATGAAACCCCAAAACCAAACACCCCATTTCATTTCCATTGCCATTCCCCTCTCCCAAAACCCCCAACCAAGCACCCCCTTAGTGTACTTCTTCAGAAATGCCCAGAAGAAAAAAACGCCACTAATAAGCTCAGCTGCGAAGAAAATTGAAATGATGGCGATATTCCTAGTGGTGGCAGAGGACTCTTTTGGTGGAAATGGAAGGCTAATTGTGAGAGGACATGATGTTTCCATCACAGAGGTTAGGCCTGTGAATTTTGGCTCAGTTGCAGTTTCAGAGTTATGAAGCCTCAAAAAAGTAGCACCTTTAACTCCGGCAGACAAGAACCCATAAAAGAGAGTATTCAATTGTAGTATACAGGAGTTATTTCCATCAAATCTGTACATAAATGCCAAACAATTTTGCCTTCCTAAGCATTCAGCTTGGCAAATGGTTAAATTCGAAACCATAGAAATTGTTTGGTTGGGTAGACCTCCAGTAAAGTTCACGTAATCCAATTGTAAGAATTTGGTTTTTGCCATATCTGTCATGGGGTTTATCCTATCACAAGAATTGGGATCATTCAAATTTTTCCTGAAACCGGGAGGGCATATGCAAGAAACATTAGTAGCCAAAGAGTCGTAGACGCAAATAGAATTAAGCCCACAAATACCTTGAATTCGGCAGATATTGGGCATGGCTCTCCAGACATCCATCCACTGGCCTGAAATTTGGTCAAAACTGTAAAACCGGAGATTCCCATCGTCATCGAGTGTCAATCTTCTCAACTTCCGGTCACCGTAGTCCGACGAAATGTACGAAACCCCATTCGCCATCGAAATCTTCCCCAAATAGTCAATCCCCAGAAACCCATTCCCGATGCTCCAGTAATTGAACTGATTGTTATCATACACAAGTTGATTAGACCCAACAAACTTGAACTTCCCATTCCTAGAAGTCAAGTTTGTTCCGGTGATATTCTGGCCAGGAAGAAACGAGTTCGTCGGAACCCCAAAACTTTGCCAGCTCCCAAAAACCAAATTCCCACTCTCCCGAAGTACCAATCCGGACGTATTAGAGTTGCTGACAGGTTTCAAAGGCCATAAATTTTGACCAGAAGAATTATTAACCAAAGTCAATTCCCCTGTCGGTACAATAACCAAGAAAGCAGAGGTGGAAACAGGGGAATTCACATTCGCCGACCAAACCGTGGTACTCTCGGAGATGTTAAAATACCAAACGGAGAATGTAAAGAGATTTGGCGAAGAGGGCAAAGGAAGAAAGCCTGCAGCAAAAGTGGAGTTGGGAGAAAGAAGAATCTTCCGCTGATCGGGAGTCCATGCAGGGTCCGAATTGGAGAAAGATTGAATGATTGTTGGTTGCTGTTGGGAGACCGCGCAATGGAGATTTGAGAGCCTAAAGATGGAGAAGAAAAGCAACAGTAACATCGTGGAGAAAAATGGGCATCGGAAGGAGGCAAAGGGAAGTGTTATTATTGTGTCATTTATGAGCTTTTGATTCAGTTTTGTTCCAAATCCAGTAATACACGGCGGCTGTTGAAGTTTTGACTTTTGAAGTGTGAAGGCTACGTTTTGTTATTTATTTATTTTCTAAACATTTTGCGAAGGGAGTGAAAACTACGTTTGATTAACGGTTAATTACATATAATATTACCAATATCACATCCCTAATTTGGTCAATACTATCAATAATTCCAATGAATTGGTCAAACTTAATCGATTCGTACCATTCCACAGAGATTAAAATGCAAAAAACTATTTCAATATTAAGAGTACAAAATGTAACTCTAAAATTTCAAAAAATCAAAACGAACTCTCATTTCTCAAACAATGTACAAGACAAACCTTGATGTTTTAGAAATGATAAAAAAAGGAATGCACAAAATAGACCTTATAATTTTATACACTAAGGATTTATTTTTTACCTTCTCTCTTCTGAAGCCTTGGGAAAAGATTAGCTATCTCAAAAATTTTGGAACAGAAGTTGTATCACTAAGGGCTTGTTTGATAACCTAACTTAATGTTTAAAATTATTTGATTAAAAAATAATAATTTTTAGTGCGTTTGATAACGGATATCCAACCTCTTAACGTTTAAGCACTGCTTATTTCCTTTACAAAAAATTAAGTGAAAAAAAACAGTTTATTGCTTGCTTATCGCTTAATGCTCCACATAATAATTCTTTAAATAATTCATATTTAATTTCCAAAACTATCCCTTTTATTTTATTTATATTGATTTAACTATAATTATTATTTTAATTTTTTTCTTCATTAGCATACCACGTATTTTGAACTTTTTCATTATAATATTGTCAAATAAAATTTAATTTAATTTAATTTAATTATTATTTTTATATTTTGGCATTAAAAATTTATTTAATAAATTATATCATTTACATGTTTTTATAAATCTCATCCATACGATATATTTTATATTACTTACATAATTTATTAATCATATATGAATTTTATTGTAAAAATTTTAATATCTTTTAAACTACAATAATGGATTCATTTTTTATTTTTGGGAGTTTTAATAAATTGTAATAATTTTTTTTGTATTTTAATCATTCAATTTAACGTGTTTTATCTTTTTTTTAAAAATATTTTTTATTAAACATAATTGATGTTTTATTATAAAATTTAATATTTCGCGTATATAAATATAAAAAATTCAACGTGAGGGTAAAATTGTATATTTTCAAAATTTCAGTAATAAGATCAACATATTTATCAAACAAGATCGAGTGATTAAGCATTATGATTCAGAGGTTCGAAAAATATATTTCAGCATTAAAATGTTAAACGCTTAATCAATTCAGCATTATGGTTTCAGCATTAAGCATTCAGATATAAGTATTAATTTTTATCAAACGAGCCCTAAAATTCTAACACGATTCATAGCTGGTGCTGATGAGGTGAATTAAAATTCTATTTTTATCTTTTAAAATATAATAAAGTTTTAGTAATATACTCTCTGTTCCTATATGTTTGGTATAGAGAATTTTCGTATTTTGTCCTTCTAGAAAATAAACATAAACTCAATGTTCATTGATAATTTGAACAGTTCAAATTTATTGATAATATTTTAAAATTATTTTAAAAGATATTGTTTAATTTTCCAAATCTCAATTGAATTCACCCGATGTAAATATATAATAGTTTTTGTTTTTTTGGGAACAATTTTCCATTATAGTTGAGTTGGGCCACTTGACCATGTTGGCTGCTAAGCAGTTTCTTCGTAGAGTGCATATTCCAATTATTCCGGGATGGTAATACTAAACACATGACGAAAATATACTAAACGCAATATAGAGAAATAATATTTAGTTTTTCCTACCACTTTTGCTCTTTACCCCTTTAAATTTAGCTTTTCCTTCCCTCTTCCTACCCAACAAGGTGTGAGGCTCCTCACCCCTTAACTTGTAGTGAGGAGCCTTGAGTGAGGCTCAAGGCGTGAGGGGCCCCACGCCTAGTTTAGGCGGCCTTTTAGATTTTTTTTCTTCTAAATTCTTTTAATTTTTATTATTAATTTGTATTTAATTTTTGAGACATTATAATGTATAGTTGGTTCATTTTAATATTTTTTAAATTTATTATTAATCATTTATGATTCTTTATTAATCTTTTATGATTATTTGTTTTTAAATTTTTTAGATATTATAATGCATGTTTTGACCATTTTAATATATTTTTTTAATTTGTTATTAACCATTTATGATTCTTTTTTATGATAAATGATATAATTAGGCATTATGCATGGTTAGAGTTTTTTTAATTTGTATTAAAAAGTTATTATGCATGGCTTGTTTAATTTTTTTTAATGGTTAGAGTTTTTTTAAATACATAATAACAAATCATAATTAGGTATGTATAATTTAGACATTATAAAGCAAGGTTAGACAATCTTCTTGAGATTTTTTTTGTATTTAATTTAGACATAAATGCATGCATTGTAGTGACAGTTAATGTTACCATTGTATTAATTGATGCGTCTATTTTTATTATTGAGAAAATTCCTTTTAAGGGCGTTGCAGAATTTAAAATTCTTTAAAAGGGTGTGAATATTTTATAATTCCTATTAAGGGTATAAAAATATATTTAATATTTAATTATTTATTCTAATACACTTTTACCCTTATTATTCTCTTTCTTTCTCCCATGTTTTTTCTACCGCTTCCTTCTATTTCATATTTTCTCTTCCTTTTCTCTTTAGCCGCCACACAATAACCACAAAACCATGCCTCACCTTTCTCCTTCCATGCCGCATACAGTAAAGAAATCACTAACATATCATAAATTTACATCTCCCAAACCATGCCTGCAACCTTCAAACAAAAAAAATTCTAAAATTCTTCTTCCTATTTACCGTTTCACATCATAATTTTTCTGCTTTCTGTCTCTCTTTACTTTCTATTTAGTTTTTTTTTTCTTCTCATTTATTTCCCTGCCCGGACTTGTATATTTGAGTTATAGATTGATATCCTCAAATCAATAATTTTGATCCCTGGCACCGGCCGCTTTTGGAAGCAAGCAAGCATGCTCCAACCTTAGTTACCTTGAGAGAATTTAGGCCCTTTTGGACACTGTATTGACGAAAAGAAGGAAGAACAATTTTGGGAAAAAATTATGATGTGACAGGGTAAACAGAAATTTTCCCAAAGGTACACAGAAGAATTTCATATTTTTTTTTGTTTGAAGGTTGTAGGCATTATTTGGGAGATGTGAAATCATGATTTGTTAGTGATTTCTGCGGGCATGGAAGGACAAGGGTGAGGCATGGTTTTGTGGTTGTTAGCGGCTGAAGAGAAGAAAGGAAGAGAAAAAATTAAAGAAGATTAAATACAATTTTATTAGAAGGAAACGGTAGAAAAAATAGTGGAGAAAGAAAGAATACAATAAGGGTAAAAATGTATTAGAAAAAATAATTATAGATTAAATACAATTTTATGCCCTTAATAGGAATTATAGAATATTTACACCCTTTTAAATAATTTCAAATCCCGCAATGCCCTTAAAAGGAATTTTCCCTTTATTATTCACATTCTCTTACATAAATGATTAATAATAAATTTGAAATTATATGAAAATGAATCATACAAATTAATAACAGAATTGTTAATTCAAAGACACTTTTTACTAAATACATGACCATTTTTAAAAAATTGAGACGTGAAATTATTTTTTTGCCCTTTTCCTTTCTACTACCTTATGCAGTTAAATTGGGGGGATTTTACTGCACCTCCTTTGCGTTTCCAGTTCCCATTTTCTTCGCCATTCCAGTTCCATCTCTATCGGCCTTCGCGAAAATTGGTCCACCAACCAGTCGGCGATTCTAGTTTCATCTCCATCGCATCGCCATCTCCTTCGCTCAATTGGTCCAGCGCCAGTTGTCTCCATCGGCTCCAGTTCCATCTCTATCAGACTTCGCGAAAATTGGTCCACCAACCAGTCGGCGATTCCAGTTTCATCTCCATCGCATCGCCATCTCCTTCACTCAATCGGTCCAGCGCCCGTTGTCTCCATCGGCTCCATCTCCATCCATTAGTCGATTTATCATTTTTTAGAGTAAAACTAAAAATTTGAATGTTTTGGTGTTGTAAATTGTATGGGTAGTGTGTTTATGAATGTTTTATGGTTTATCTTGCGTTTTCCATCATTTTCCGACTGTTTTGTGATAATTTTAGGGTAATTTCTGGGATAGTTCGCCGAAAAAATGGTTTTTTGACAAATTGTGGAAAAAATCACTTGGAAGAAGCGATTTTCCCTAAACAATCGCCAGTGAGGGGCACTTTTTCAAGGGTCAATCGCCCATGACTGGCAATTGTTTTAGGGAGAATTGCTTCTTCCAAGCAATTTTCCACAAAAAAATCGCTTGGGGATAGCGACTGTATGAGAAACAATTGCCAACACTAGGCGATCGTTTGCGAAATTCACCTGGTCCAGGCGATTGTTCATGTTACTTCATTTTTTTCACAATTTTTTTTTCAGTTTGGTTGACTTTGCTTATATGTATTGTAATTCTCTTGCTACCTTTTAATTTCAGATGGGAGATAGAAATACAGACTTTACAATTAAATTTCGTAGGAAAAACCAATTCAAAGCCGGAGGGAGTCGTATTCCAGTAGCAGAAAATGCCCCTCGTGTCCCACCCACGGCATCTGAGCGTATGAGAAAGGTTGCAGGAAGAGCGCTAACATCTTCTATTATGGAGCAACAATTCGAACCTTCCTTTTCTGGAAATGAGAGTTATTATGATCACATTAGTGAACAACCATTCGCACCCCCCTTTTTTGAAAATGAAATGGCATATGATGATGCTGACGGTGAGAGGGATTGTGGAGGAAGTGACGGTGACAGTGAACGGGCCAATACAAGACCCAACCAATTAGGGGAGGAGGGAAAGGATTAATGGGAAGTGAGGCTAGGGCAGTGATTGTTGGGTGGAAGGCTTATAAGGAGCTAGATCATCTGCTCGAAGGTGGCCCTTTAATCCCTGAATTGCTTTTGAGTTTCAAAGGACATACTGCCTCCTACATATGGCATGAAGAGGTAATTAAAGTAAATTGCGTACTTGTATTTAGAGTTTTTTGAATTCTTATTTATTTACAAATAAGATATGCTTTCTACTTGTATTAAAATATGCTTTAATACAATTTTTTCAGTTGTGAATTTTATGAAAAATAAGCATTATCCCTAGTAAGCATGTGTTTTAGCAAAAAAATTACACTTTGTAGGAACGACCCACATTGAAATGTCATAGTGGGGCCGATCACTTGAAAAATTGGGTAGGGGATGGTGAAATGAAAATGCTTGTAGAGCGGTCGGGTTTGGCTCAGTTAGTAGACTGCATGCATACTGAGTTAGACGCAGCGCTGCTCAGTGCCTTTGTAGAGAGGTGGCATCCAGAGACCAATTCATTCCATATGCCATTTGGGGAGATGACAATAACGCTGCAGGATATTGCCTACATACTGCGCATTCCGATTGGGAGTAATGCCATTTATGGGAAAACAAAGCCTACAAAATTAGGGGTGGGTGTTGCAGCTGTGTTGGGAACAGAGGAAGAGAAAATTAATAAGTCTGGATATGTGAAGTTGACCATCCTTGAGGCAAAATGTGCCAATAGATGCGATCAAGTGAATGTTGCCTCAGGTTATTTATTGTGGATGTTAGGACTGACCCTGTTCGTGGACAAGATGAAAACCCACGTCTCTGCGCATTTTTTTACCTTTCCTTCGTGATATTGATAAGGTTAATGAGTACGCATAGGGCACAGCTTGCCTAACGAACTTGTATCGCTAGCTTGAGAAGTCATCTAGGGCATCGAGTGCTCAATTTGGATGGTGTTTGACTTTACTACAGGTTTGAATAATGCATTTAACGTTCGTTTAAATGTTTCTATATTTTTTGGTCCATTCTTTGATTTATTTTTCTGGTTTTTCTTATTAGAGCTGGATATACGAATACTTCCCAACATTCAGCCCCCCAAAGAAGAGATCGTGGAATAATACCATGTCTTATGCAATGAAATGACACGTTGATAAAGGCAGGAAGAGTGTTGCACAAAACGATTTGGATGCATACAGGCGTGCGCTAGATGCACTAAAGCCAAACGAGGTAATATATTCATTGTTTATGATTGAAGCATTTACTACTATTTCTTTCGATTCTTAGTTAACTCGGTTTAATATATAACATGTCAATTGGATACCATTTGAGCCCAATCCGACATTGGTCCATAAAATTTTATTGTATAGGGGGCTCATCTATTGCATTAACATTGCAGAGCCCTATATGCCAGATCGGGTATTAAGGTAGTTTGGGTACACCCGACACATTTCTTTTCCAGTCTTTATTCCCAAGAAGTGTTATAGAGACCCGGAGACCAAAAAATATGTTTCCAAATACGATGGTGATATCCAGGGTTGGCAAATATATCATACGAGGCTTCTGCGGGAGATTAAGAGGGCCGATGCAACTGACGAAGCATGTGAAGGTTACCTTGATTCCTTCGAGGCTCGGTCGCATGTACGTGTGAGTAGAGATCCGGTCGAGGAAGACAATACTGGGCCTACCTAGCTGTCCCTGGCTGCGGTAAGTTTAAGATGCTTTCATGGTACATTTTAAACTATATTTGTATTACTATATCATATGGGTGGCAATACGGGTCGGGTTGGCGAGTTGGCGGGTTGCAACCTATGAACCCTAACCTGACCCATTTATTATACAGGTTACTTTTAATAAACCCTAACTTGACCTATTAAACAAGATACCAACCTGAATCCAACCCAAATAACCTATTTATTTTATTGATCTCTGAACCTATATTTACGTGGGTTAAAAGGTAATCCAAATAATGTATATACTCAATTTTCAACTCATAAGTCATAACTATAACTATAAGTCTATAACATGTTTACACAAAGATCTCAATGTAAACAAATAACTTCAATAAAAAAAATCTAGCACCAATAATAAGCTAAATTCTGAGTACTTATAGTAGTCTACCAACAAAATGCAATCATGACCCAACACCATGAGCATCTAAATGAGAAAATCACAGATATTTCAAAAGACATTAGAGGGCAGTTAGGCAGTCAACACAACATGCCAATAAGCCTTACAAAACATAATAAATAATATCCAAAATCCCAAACAACCAACACTATGATCTTCTTGTTGCTTTTCTATTTTTCTTCAACTCTTGGATATATCTCAATCCATTTTCAGCAATCGATTCTCGTCAACCAGCCAATCTATAATAACAGTGACCTACATATTCAGATTGTAAAACATATTCAGAACATATTTATCAAGTATCAATTCTAAAGTATCAAACATAAGTAATAAATTTCCAATTGTATCTTAATCAAATGGAGAATAAATTTATTCAAATGACTCAATTGCTTACCCTAAGAATGATTGAAACTTGCATAATCAACCACAGATTCATCTTCATTGTTGAGGTTCAAATTCATAACATCTTGAGTCAAATCTTCCAAGTTGTTGAGTGATTCAATTTCTGCCCAAAAAATGAGAAACACATAAAGTTAACAATGTAAATTTAGCTAAAAGATTAAGTAACCAAAAATTTTAAAAAACTTCACATTTCTCTCCAAACAACTAGTCCCTACTACATATCAAAGCTTCAACAGTTTCAGGTGACATTGTACTATGATATTGGTCCAAAATTCTACCGCCACTACTAAAAGCTGATTCAGATGCCACAGTTGAAACTAGAACACAAAGAACATCCCTAGCAAATGTTGCTAGAATAAGATATCTGAATTGTTTGGATCTCCAAAATTGAAGTACATTAAATGAAGAAGTCATTTCAATTGTTGGCTCAGCTAAATATAAATCCAACTGACTTTTCTGAATACTTTGATTAGTTTTCTTCTTTTGATTAAACTCCTATTGTATCAATAGAGAGAAAAAATAAATTAGTTAAAGTAATAATTATAAATATGAATCATAATGTAAATATCACAACTAAAAATGTATTAACATACCTTCAAAAAATTTGTGATTTTATTGCCATCACTTGCAAGAGCAGTAGGAGATTGAACCACATTACTAACATGAGAAGATGAAGATGATGCCATAGCATATTCATAGACTTTCTTATACTCAGGATAATACTCCTCAAGTGTTTTCAGAATATTTTTCAATTGTGCCGACTTCTCACCATATAGCTTCCCCTAACTAAACTCATAGCAAGGATCAAATATCACAGCAATAGCTAACAACATATTGAACTCACACCAATATTTGTCAAACTTAGAAAACATTTGATCAGCTATCTTCTTCATATAAGGATCCTCACTTTTAGATTCTTCTCTCAACTTCATTTGGATCATGAAAACATGAGGAAAGTACAAATTTGAAGTAGTATAAAGAGATCCAGAAAAATCAACAGTTGCAGTGTAAAACGTCTCAAGAAAGTCACATATTTTTTCAATTCTTTCCCATTCTTCAGAATTGGACATTTATGAAAATTAGAATCACTTAAATGAAGGTGGGAAAAGGCAGGACGAAAATAGATAGCACTTAAGAGCATCTTATATGTAGAATTCCACCGGGTAGGAAGATCTTGCGCTAAACCTTTCTTATGATTCAGAGAGGTTTGTGCAACACAATGGTGAAAATTTTCCTTTCTTCCTTGAGAGCCCTTAACATATTTCACACACTCCCTGACTTTATCAACAGCATTATCGATAGCCTTCAACCCATCTTGAACAATCAAATTAAGAATATGCGCACAACATCAAACATGAAACAAGCTTCCACCAAACAGTACATCATTATTCAATTTCAACTGTTTCTTAAGTATGTCCACACAAGTATCATTTGCACTAGCATTATCCAAAGTGATAGAAAATAACTTTTTCTCAACACCCCAATCACTAACCAAATCATAAATCTTTTCAGCCAAGCAAATACCAGTATGAGGAGGAGGCATATAGGAAAAGTTCAAAATCCTTTTTTGCAACCCCCAATTGGTATCTAAGAAATGAGCAGTCAAACTCAAATAGCCATCAGTAGCAATAGAAGTCCAAGCATCTGAAGTTAAACATACTCTGCTAGGGCTTGCAAGTAACTCACAACGAGTTCTATCCATTCCAAAAGCATAAATCTTTTTAAGGTCAGCCTTTGCGGTATTTCTAGAGAAATTAACAACTGTAGACTCTAAATAGTTGAAAATATTCCGCATCCCATCATATTCAATAAATAAGAATGGAAGATCATGTCTAATGATTGCATGCACCACTAACTCTCTAAATTTCTCTTGACTGAATTTTGAACTATCAGATAAATAAGACCCTCCATCATAGCTAATCATATACTGTCCAATATCTCTAGTTGAGAATCTAGCACAACTTTTGATACGACGATCTAAATTACCTGTGTCATTCTTACTATCAGCAGAATATTTTCTCCCACAATGTTTGCATTCACACTTAAGGGGCTCATTATCTTTTGAGGGTAGGATGCAAAAATGCTTCCAAGCTCCAGAAGTCAGCTTTCTTCTCTTTCTTTTTACTGCGTTCTTTTGTCCAGGAATGTTCTGAGAGACATTTTCAGGAAGCTCTTGAGCTGAATCATCACTATCACCTTCAATGTATGTCTCATCCATAATTAAACTACACAAATAATAAATATTGTATTAAAACAAACATTCTATAACATAATAATACAAAAAATTATGTAAGCATCTAACTTAATGAAACATGCTTAAAGTTAGCTATGCTTTCTGTATACTACACTACTAGACTGTAACATGCTTTCTCTGCAAACTAAAATATGATTACAGTATATATAAAAAAAATAAAAAAATCAAGTTCAGGCCCAAAAAAGAAAGAACACAACATAGAAGTATATATTCCAAATAATAATAACCCAAGACCTTGATGAAAATACAGGAACAACTTCTTTCCCACTTGCTGCAAGTTAAAGCGAGAAGGATGAACAACCAACAAACAAACAGCGGTGGACAACAGTTAGCAGAGCGGCGGACAACATCGAGCAGAGCAGCGGACAGCAGCGATCAGAGAATCATGAAACAGAACCCAGATCACAAAAAGTAAGTGGAAAAAATAAAGCAAGGAAAAGCAAGATGAAAAAGTAAAGCAAGGAAAAGGTTGCAGGGAGAGTGAACTTACAGTTCTTGGATGGAGTAATTTAAAAACAAAACAAAAAACTCTTTCCAAACGAAGAACGCAGATTAGCGAACAGTAGAGTAGAGCAGCTAACAAACAACTATGAGTGAATGCGTGAAAGTGAAACCAAGCAAGGGATTTTATCTCTAGGGTTAGGGTGAATCGAAAGTTAGGAATTTTACTATTATACCCTAATAATTTCTAAGAAATAACAAACAGGTTATACGGGTCATTTATGGTTTTTTCGAGTTGACCCGATTTTGACCCGTTTATTATACGGGTCAAACGAGTCAACCTGTTTTACCCGATAACCTGATAACCCTCAACCCTAACCAACTAATTTCGGGTCAGTCTCGGGTCGTGTCGTCCTGTCAGGTTAGCAATTGCCACCCCTAATATATGTACCTTGATTTTTTATTTTTAATTGTTGTAGCGCATTTAATACTTAGCATCTTGGATGGTTCTTTTTCATCCAAGGACTAGACACGCGGTCAACCCTGAGACAGGTGCAAGGGCTCTTGATGAGATGGCTTATCATTTGGAGGATCAAATGCCGGGACTTGAAGAACTTGCGGCAAGACTGCCTTATGATCAGTAGTTCATTGTAATTTCATTTTTAGATATTGAACAACTATTGTAATCACTGTTATGGTTTTCTAATTTTTTGATATTTGTAGACAGTTGGAACTATGTTTGTTCAAATCGTAAATGAGTGCTGGCTGTTGAATTGTTGGGCAATGTTAATTTAGTACTTCATTTTGTGTTGTTTATAGGAATTAATTGGCTCTTGTATAGGGGAAACTATGTCCATATTTCGCAAGGATAAATACACATTGAATAAGACCGCATTCTGCCTTAAAAATTCATATTTCTTTTTACAATACACATTGAAGAATACAAATTATAATTTCAATTCACTTAATACAATCCCTAATTGATAACTATCGTAGGTTGTATATCAATAGTACCTATACTCTCGACGTACAATCTACGATAGTTGTCTAATCGAACTTGTAACTTATCCTTCAACTCATCCACCATATCTGACTTATGGTGTTGCCACAACACACAGATTGGGGGCAACAAGATTTCGTCGGTCGTTTCCAAACAAATAAAATAATTGCCGAAAATATGACCCATAGTGATGTACGTGCTCGAATCATTAGAGATACCGGACTCCCTCAATTGCAGTGGAAGGAAGGTACAACATTCCACTCCATAGAAAGCAAATACCCTCTGGTACCTCGTGACAAATAGTAGGCCAAATATATAAGTATCAAACCAAAACTCCCTTGTAGCAGGAGTTGTATGGCAATTCAACACTCGATGAGTTGTAGTGTAGTTACCTTCACCAAGAACTTCAAACCACAGTGCAACATACTCTTCAAGTTCATGTAAAAGCTCTCTCCGGACTTGCGACCAATATGACTCTTTGTGTCCATCCCCCTGTACATTGTTATAATCCACAACATAATCGAACACAAATGGTTTCACTATTCCAGGAAGGTTGAAAGGCCAGTTGAATTCGTCAGGATTCATTCGCCTCCTTCTTGTTGATGTCCCAATCCCGCTATGACCTGTACATGTAATTCATATGCAGTACGTTATCGGTCTATAAGCAAACACAAAGAACAATACAAATAGGGTAATATGTCAAACTATAAGTACCTCTGCCTCTGCATCTGCCTATGCGTGCATCCCTCTCGACATGCTCCCAACCCGATAGATTTCACTGTGTAGAGTTGTTTCTCGACCTTCCCCTGTGTGGCCTCTATATCGGATCAACTAGGTCAACGGTCTCTGGATGCAGAGTACTATGCATGACACCCACTACTCTGTATATGTCCGCCGTTGGACGTTGTGAGGCCTCAACATACATGTCATGCAATTGCCCTTGTGCTGTTTGCCGCTCCTCATCGCTGGGGATATTTCCCTCATCCAAAGAGAGGGTCTTCCAGAAGACGTCCACATCTATAGGATCAATAGGTATGAAATTCTTAACCATTTCGACCATCTCATGAAGACATGGCAAGCCGAAGCTAGTTCGCATTTCACAACCACACAACTCATTATTTGCCCCATACAGGGCACCTTTCTTCTTATATTCTCGTAATAACAAATGTATGGCATCGTGCAAAACTCTGCCGTTCACCCTAGTATACAACAGGTTTTGGGCTTCAAGCAATATTTTACTCCGAGAAGCCTTCATTTTACTCTGGATGTCATCTAAATGCTCATTTATCATTTTATCTACTCCCAAGAAAATAGTCGAAAATGATCCCCTATCAGTCTTAATGGCATTCTTCAACATTGCATGTGCACTCTCAGCCTTGAAAAATCAAATAACATAGAAAATTAAGAATTTAAATCGGATAATTATTTATCATGTAGTCATATATGTAAAATCTATACAATGTAAGTTAACAGGTTCTCACACGTTATATGTGCGTCCTCCATAATGTTTTATGTCATTAGTCAAGAATGATACAAACTTGGACTTGTGAGAATCCAACCATATCTGGTGCAGATAATTAACTACTGATCTCCATCGACCTCTATAGTTAGTCTCAATGAACTCCACAGCTTTTATGAACTTTTCATAAGTTAAAGCACTCATTATTCTTCTCCACTGACCTTCAAACTCATATAATATCTTAATGTCCGTACACACACTTAGTGCTTTCTTCCTTACATCCATAGCAATATGTCTCTTGCAAAGTAGTTGTCTAGAATGTGAAAAAACATGTGCACAGCTTTCAGTATAGTCAACTCTCTATCAGTCATGAAAACAAATGGGTATTTCAAGGGATCAAATAGTTGCCTCAACCTAGTCATAGCCTAGAAATAAGTTTCGTAGGTCTCATCCCTCATGAAAGCAAAAACAACATTAATGTATTGATTCGTAGGAACATGAGCGACTATCTGAAATAGAGGCATGTCATACATGTTTGTTTTGTATGTTGTATTCATGTACAATACGTAAGGAAAAGACCGAAGTAGACCAGGAACCTCCTCGTGAGCGAAGAACACATTTTCAATAGCATTACGCTCATCTTTCGCTGTGAACCAGTAGTGGTATCTGTAATCCTGCATCAGTTTTAAGAAATACTGTATTGGACATCTGTTTCGGCCTCATATTTATCTTCATCATTTCTAAAATTTTCTCATTTTCTGATACTTTTAACTGGGAGTACTTTTGATGCCAGTTTCTAACGAGGGGTAATTCATGATTGTGCTGACATTTTACGGCATTCAGCTTTCAGTTACCCCCACTTATTTCTTTTCCTACTAGTTGAAAGAGACAACTAGTCAGCTTGCTACTTGTGTTGTTACGACTTTTTTTCCCTTCACCTAAGGGTGCGTTACTTCTAAATTCTCCTGACCTATCACAACCGATGTCGACTCGCCCTCTTCTCACTTCTAGAGGCCCTTTCCAATTTTTTGGATGTAGTGATTTTAGTATCAAAATGATTTTCGGCTGCTCTAGTTTCAACCCAACCAATTAAGTCAGCTCTAGTCCTACACTCTTCATCAGTATGAAATGTATCAGTGTAATCTGGAAAGATGCCATCATCCTCAAAACGTATATCCTGTCAAGGAAAGAAGTTATGGCATAAGGTATTAGGAAACGGGAAATCTGGGGCAGAAAAAATTATTTAAAAAGAATCTCCCGTGTCGGGTGATTTTCAAAGTTTCAATTGCCAGAGGGAGGCGATTTAAACTAGGGGTGATTCTACAAGAAAAATTTGCCCCCTAAGAGCGATTAAATGGGATTTTTTTCGTCACAGGACTCCAATTTTTTCCCATTAAATCTCTCATGGGAGGCGAATTTTTCTTGAAGAATCGCTCGGGTGAGGCCATATACACCCAGAAAATCGCCTTGGGAGAGCCATTTTAACATGTAAAATCGCTTCCTCCAGGCGATTTTATCTCTGTAGATAGCCTAGGCAGGGCGATTCTTGGCGCAATAACAAAAATTTTACAAAAGGTTCCACCTTTCACCCAAAAAATATGTAAATTTGTTACGTACTGTGAAATATAGATCGTCAACGGAGTTATCGTCCATATTATGCAAGCAAAATTCTTGTATTCTTGATTCAATAGTGTGAAAGTGGAGTGGGATGGGGATGAGTGAAAGAAGATTTTGAAAGAATTGGAGTAAAAATGAGGGTGGAGGGTGTAGGTAAAGAGGAAATGAGAGTGGAGGTTGTAGGTAAAATGGCAAGTAAAAATATTTAGGGTGAAAATGTATAGGGATTTTATTGTCTTTTTGCCACTTAAAATTTTAAAAAGTGTCATGTGTTTAGTAAAAACTGTCGTACAATTAACATGCCCCATTAATAATAATTACTTAAAAAAATAAAAATAAATCCGACATGCTCCTCACACTAACCAGCGTGAGGAAGGAGCCTCAATGGTGAAGCTGCTCACACAATAATCACTGTGAGGAGCCGAGGCTCCTCACGCTGCAACCAGTGTGAGAGCCTCGCCGGTAAGGAGCTTTACCCGGATCTCCGGCTAATGAGCCTCAACTGTTGCTGCAGTGGAACCCATTTGTAGCAGCCATTGTTTCTGTTAATGGTGAGAGATGTGGGTGGGAGATGGTGGGTGAGAGATGGTGGGTGTGAGATGGTGGGTGAGGAGGGAGGGGTAATATAGGAAAGAAGTGCAAAATATGATCTCTTCATCCTGCATTTAGTATACCCCTTTTGTTTCTCCTCATTTTGGTCAAACTATAAAACAAACCCCTGATTTTAATTTTTTTAAATGGATCTAGATTTTCCTTGAGCCTGATAGAAAATCAATCCTGAGGTTAATAATAGTTTTTAAAAGTCATAAATTATGTTTGTAGTTTGAACAAACCCAATTTAAAGTGGTTTTTAAAGGGTGGAATACGAGAGATTATTCAGTGCATCCGCTGCATCACATGGGATTGTGCAGTTAGATATGTTCAGGGTTAGGGGAGAGAGTTCTATTTTTGGGGAAAACAAATGTACATGTAGGGAGCCCATAAATGAACACAAATCAGAATTGTTGATTTATGATTGGCTGATTGCACTATTTTAAACAATACATCCGATACACTCAATAATTTTTCGTGAAATACAATTTTATACTCCGTACAATTTTCCATGTTTAAACAATTAACGGTTATTTTATGTGGTTTTGGACTGAACTA
Organism: Leptodermis oblonga; assembly: GCA_016801395.1. NCBI lineage: Eukaryota > Viridiplantae > Streptophyta > Magnoliopsida > Gentianales > Rubiaceae > Leptodermis > Leptodermis oblonga. Next base: position 19,563 of record VMRK01000300.1, read on the forward strand.
TCCAATTAATTAAAAACATTAAAATTAACTTTTCAAACACAGGATCACATCACTGTAAGGTATATAAAGAAAACTTAGGGCCTGTTCGGCAGTGAAGTCTTGAGACTTGGTTTTGTGAAGTTTTGGGTTTCAAATCCAAAACTTCACAAAACCTTGTTCTTTTACTAAACCTTTGAAAAAAACTTCAAACCCAAAACCATCTTCTTCACAAAAACCCTTCACTCATCTTCTTCACAAAAACCCTTCATCCTCATCTTCATTGCTGCCGCTGCCGGTGCCTCCCACCGCCTAATCAGACCCAAAACCATTTTGAGTTTTTAAATTGTTGACAATGTTGATTGAAGACGAGATTTCATCTTCCTTCGGTTCCAGAAAATTCTTCCCGCCGGGGTTCCGATTCCATCCTCTTTGTTAGAAGGGTCGAATCTAGGCAGTAGTAGCAGTGCTCGACTTGGTCTTCTTCCTCTTGTAACAAGCGACAACGGCAGAAATGGAGCACAACACTGCACCGGTCCATATTTGAAGTAGAAGAGCAAATCTGGAGCTCGATCCGACAGTGAGAGCAGCGACGACAAGAGCGAGATGGTTACAGTGGGAGCGAAGCGGCAATGGCAGCAAGCGTGAAACGGAGAAGGAGAAGATCTGGAGAACGATCGGAGTACTCGACTGGGGGCGGGGGGAGAATCAAGCAACAGCGGAAGAGATAGGGAAAACTGAAGCAATAGAGAGAGATAGAAAACGACGATGACTGAAGCGAGGCAGCAGAGAAACTTCTCAGATCCGAAGGTGAAGTTGCAGCGGTGATGGGTGGAGGCGGCGAAGCAGGTGGCGGTAGAAGGAGTAAAAGGGGAAGAGAGAGAGGATCGTATGTTTTTCGAAATAAAAATAATTTTAAATATTTGTTTTAAAACTTGTTTTGAAAATTTTGTTTTTTTTTTTTTTTCCTGTTTTGGTCTCAAACCAATTATGTTTGAAACTTATTCTCAAAACAACTTTCAAAACCTCAAAGAGAACAGGCCCTTAAAATTTCTGAGTCGCCTATTATATATCAAAAAAAAAAAAAATTCTAAAATTAATAACATCTCTGAAGTAGACAAACATTATAGTGTACATACAAAAGCAGATTCTTAACTTCTACGAACAAAAACTATTCTTAATCCTACAAGATACAACGTGCGCTCCTCTAATGCCATAATCAGCAATCTCTGCACTAAAGCTCTCCAATGCTGGACTTTCCTCCATTGATTCTTCATCAATGGCTTCAAAATTCAGAACATAATAACTCCCGGCGACATTAAAGGACGAGGTTACACTCACTACTTTCCGAAATCTGTACTTCTTGCCCTCGCTTGCGTTGTAGCCCTTCACCACCGAATACGCCATCCTATTGAATCTCTGTTCGATATTCCGACCAGCATCGGAATAGGAATCGTCGATTTCTCTTAATATCGATGTAATTTCAAGGTTGGTTACGGAATCGGAGATAGTTGGATCTGAACAGAAGGAGGCATTCTTGAGGTTATTGATCGTCGTCGTCAGATTTTCTTTCTCCCGCATCAATTCCTCCAGAAGCAGAGTGCTCTGCTTTAGGGTTTTGCTCGGGCGTTTCTTCATGCTCTTCTTTTCATTCCTCCCCGGGCCGGAAATAGATTTAACGCTGGTAGCCATGGAAACAAAATCTGATCTTTCTGAGAGAATATGTATGAAATCTTTGTGGATGGTGACAATTAGGAACACCTGCGGAGGTATATATAGAAGGAATTGGGTTAAACTCGTCAAGTTTCCGAATTCGATTTGGATTAGGGAATATTATTTCACTTGGAATTAGGATTTGTATACAAAGTTTCCAAATTCGACTTGGAACTTCTAATATTGATATTCCTCTTCGAATTAGGAATGCAAAAATGATTTCATTAGCGGTGCATAAGGTTTTCAAATTATTAGGAAACAAGAAGGAAGGGTGTTATCAAATTTAACGAATTCGTTTCCAAAACGCAAGAAAATACAAATGTGTAAAAGGTATGGAAAGTACAACTTTGACCACATGTTATTATATATTTAGGCTCCGTTCTCTTGTGGCAATTTTTCAAGAATCATCACTTTTTTTTTCCAAAACTTTACACAAAAAAACAACTTCACTTTTTCAACAATTCAAAACATAAAATTTTAAAATTCCCTCTAAATACCTACTCACATAAATTCAAAAAATAACATAATCATTACACTTTTTTAATCTCTCACCTCCACAATTTCCCAAAAAAAACTTCCCCCTAAAAAATTTCTAACAAAAAACTTCCCTCCAACAAAACTTCCCCTACACAAGCCACAAAAGATCAGTAAAGTCCCCATTTGGTCTCTCACATATTGCTTAATGATCTTTTTGATGCCTTACATTTCAAAACGATCTTTTTGGTCCCTTACTATTATTTTTCGAACTATTTGGTCCCTTGATTGTTCAATCTGACGGAAAATATTAATACACTCACGTGTCGTTACACGACTCCGTCAGTGAAAGGGCAAACTTGCCGTTTAACCGGACAGAAAACATTAATATTACTCACGTGCCACTCACACGACTCTGTCAACAAATAGCAAACTTGTCCCAACATCATTTATAACATCTCAGTAATTATGTTGGGACAAATTTGCCCTTCGTTAACGGAGTCAATGTGAAAGATACGTGATTGATATTAATGTTTTCCGTTGGGTTAAACGGTCAATGGACCAAATAGTTTGAAAAATAAAAGTAGCGGACCAAAAAGATCGTTTTGAAATGTAGGGAAACAAAAAGATCATTAAGCAATATGTAAGGGACTAAATTAGGACTTTACTCTATATATTTAAAACTCCATCGATCCAAAATAAAAAACCTTTTTAGAGGAGTAACATTTTTCAAAATGAATGATGTTTTAATTTTTCTCTCCAAAACAGATTAAGCTTTGTTCTCTTGGTAATCCAATTTGGAAATTTTTTGTTTTAGGTAAGGAATTTTTTTGGAGGAAATTTTCTTTTGAAAAATTATATAGAAGAAAGATTAAAAAAATGTAATGATTACATTATTTTTTAAATTTATTGTGAGTGAAAATTATAAGAGAATTTTAAAATTTAAACTGACTCGGCATCTGAGAGTTGGCTGCATGTGCAATTGGATGAGCTTCAAAGCAGTGTCGGAATCGAAGTTCACTAGTTTAGAAGACCGGTTCATTGCTCCCCGGAAATTAGCGCCATCAAACCACCATTAATTGCTAACAGAGATAAATCCCTAGGCTACCATTGCAGCAGTCTCATCGCCGTCAGCGCCGACAAAGCCGCGTCTACGATAAATAGATTTGCCACAAGCAAATCAAAGAGAATGGGGAATTTGTATTGCGGAAAATGACTCAAGAATGCATTATTGGGTGTTCATTATATTCGCGCAATTCGGAATTGTGAATTCTAATCATCTACTAAAACCCAGTACCTAATTTACGAATTTGTGAACTTTTCATGACAAAATGAAGAATTCTGGACAGAGATGAGGATATTGGAGCAATGGCATAATGTAGAAACTGTTAAACCGTAGATTGATTGAACCTAGAGAGAATACGTGCGCTTAAGGGCATGTTCTTTTAAGTTTTGGTTTCAACAGTAAATTTAATATATTATAATAAATTTTTATTATTTTTAATACAACTTTTTACTATTTAGCTATACCTTTTTACATTTTCAATATACTTTTTTACATTATAAAACTATTTTTCCAAAACGAAAACTCAAACATTCTTAAAAGAACAGACCCTAAACCTGGGAGAAGATAAAGAGAAAGAAAAAGGGTAAAATGGTTATCTATAAATTCATTATATTATTAAAAATAGTTATGCACCCTTCATAACAATTATAAAATTTTTATGCTATTTTTAAGAATTTCGAATCCTAGACGCCCTTTATAAGAATTTTCCCTAAGAAAAAATATAAGCTATTGTTCAAAAAATAAAATGTTTAAATTCATGTGATGATTATGAGTACAATAAAGTAGAAGAGGCATGGATGTCTTTATTTGCTTTTAAAATAGTTGACTAGTGGTAAAATGGGGGGCCAAAAATATATTCTGGAAATATAAGAGTGCAAAATATTTATTTAAGAAACACATGTAACAATGTCAAACAAACCAACAAACACAAAGAGTTTATTGACATTTGACAGTATCATTTTTGGCTACTGTAAATGTTACAACAGTTTTTAACATAGAGAACAAAAAATTTCTTTTGAAAAAATATTTATTGCACCTATTATGTGCACATTTTTGTGGACATAAAGTGCTTTTTGTGGTCCATAATAAATTTTATGCCAATCTTGCCCATTTAGTGGAATTCCAAGGGGGATTGCCACATAAGAATCCAAATTAAAAAAACATAATGAGTTGTAAATTAAATAGGGCAATTGAAAATTGTGAAACCCAAGTTAATGAAGTTTTGTATGTTAGTCCAATATGTCATGAATGTATGTGTGCCATGAGTATGATTTAATGATAAATAAAACATTAATATTATTTTTATTAATTTAAATTTTAATTTGAAATATGTATATGTCTGATGACACATTACATATGAAAGCTTGTTAGGCTATAAATATTAGTATGAAAATAACAGATTTTAATTTAATAACTATATGTATTATAGGCTAATTTTCATTGGTTGAATGGTTTCTTGAAACGAGTATAATCTTACCCGTATTATATATACATAATTAAAATTACTTGAATATTAGCAATAATTTTCAGCTCACATATTTATGAATTATGATAAGAAAAAACTAGTCAGAGTATATTGCGCTACGCGGTGGTGTTCTGTAATACGGAAATTAAATAAACATTTTTAGAAACGTACTTAAAAATTAGGTGAGCAACTAAATTGATTCAGAAAATTATTAGAGTAAATAAATTGATATTATGAATTTATTCCGCACTTTCTATATTATGCACACACACAGTTTGACATTTCTTTTTAATGAAGAATATATGTATGGAAAATAATAATAGTTTAAAAAATTATTTGGAAATGTAATTTGAAGTAACAAATAAGTTTTACTCAATAAGTTAATGTAGTGTCACATTAACACACAAAGAAAAAAAGATTGATAAACAGTCATAGTACATTTTTATAAAATATAATAAAATTAAATCAGGATAATAATAACATAATTTTGGATAAAAATGTCCATTGATAAATAATTTATTTTTGGAAAAAAAAAGGAGTTATTTTCCTTCAAAATAAAAGTCGAATAGAACGACTATGCGCTTAATGGAGTTTGATGTGTTCAGAATCAAATTGTTTGATTGCATCATGTTGTTAACGAATTTGATTATATAAATTATAGTTTCCTCTAATTTCAAAAAAGTTACTCCCTCACGGAGGGAGTATTATATAGTATATGTAATTAATTAAAATAATGGAATATATAATATTAACAATACTCACAGTATGTGAATTTTAATAAAATAATAAAATTTAACTGTAATGATATACACATAATTAAATTGTAGTAATGTATTATCACATTGCATACAAATATTTATGTGTTGGAAATGTAAATCTTTCACTTAACACACATGAGCATTAATTAATTAATTTTACATATCATTATCTTTTAGTTTTACTTTTTATATGTAGACAGTCTTACATAGATTTTTACTTAGAGATTAAAAGTAAAATAACTCACATAAATATATTTTATGTGCACACATACATCCTTTGTTTTTTTTACTAATTTGCCCTCAGTCTGTTCTTCTCTCTTTCCTACTTCTCTTTCTCGATTTTTTAAAAATTTTCTCGATCAATCACACAATTCTCACCTCATCATTCTCAAAATTTTCCATTAATTCTGGCTCTGAATTTGTATTGTAAAAAAAATTTGGTTGTACAAGGAAGCAATTCGAGGTTGCAATGTGATTCCTAGCGTGTGCTAATTAATTTATCAACGCCAAATCGTCCGAGGGACCAAACCCAGATGTCGATTTCGCTGAGGCGGCGACGCCGGGGTCTCCATTTCCTCCACAAAATAAAAAAGCTCTTCAGGAATTTCTCACAAAGAATTTGATGAATCTCGCAATCAGTGATGAGTTTTTAATTCCTGTTGGGAAGCGACTTGTGAGACCGTGGTTAACTGAAACCGAGTTGCCGCAGTTCAGGTACGGTCGATTGTGGTAGGAAGACAACATCCTTTGATCTGATGCAATCTCAAAGAACTCATGAATTCGAGAAGCATAGAAGATGAAATTCAGATAAATAGACATCAGAATAGAGGTACTCATGGAACCCACATTCGTCAGCAATTTTAAAGGGATGGACTTGAAGTAAATTGAGAGCTCGAAGACACTGAGGATGAAGAATTTCGTATCCGAAACATCGACGATGATTTGGATTGTGCTAGAGAACTACTTCCAAGGTTGGATGGTACTCTAAATCAATTTGATTCAGATTGCTTTAGTTCTCTTGATTTGTCGTGCGTGCCTTTACATTACTTCTTTGATTGAATTTGATTGTTTGTTTTCAGCAGTGGCTAGCCTTCTGAGCTTTTTTGATCGCAGGTTCTATTTCGAAGTCTCGTGGGTTAATTTGATTTTGGGTCCAACAGGTTTCAAGTAAATATCACAGCCCCTAAGCGTTGCGAATTTCAGTAGCTCAGAGTTTTTGGTGTTTTTCAGTACTAAAGGGTATTCGAATGTTGTTGTGCATACTCAATCTAATTATCTAAAATTCTGTTCCTTGGGATACTAAGGATGATGCTTTAATCAAAGACGTAGATGGGTAGCTAGCTTAGGATCATGATTTCCGAGTTGATTGCTGCAAACAATTTGGGAGATAATTTTGAAAGAAAAAGGAGCCCAGAGAACTTTGAGATGAGGGCATCTCTAATGGTGAGTAGATGCTGACATGGCAATCACCATCTACCCACCCATTTTAAGTAGAAGCCATTGTGAAAGCTAGGTAGAAGTTGGGGTAGAAGGGGGAGGTAGAGAATAGAAGTTGGGGTAGAAGGGGGAGGTAGAGAATCCTCTAAAAACTTTTTCTTTGTTTTTTTTTTTTTTTTTTTTCTCCTCTGCTGTTGCCCAACGTTTTTAACCAAGTAAGCCATTATTAGGAAGTTTTAATTATATATTTCTGTGAAATTTAGGGAAATCATTTTGTTTTGTGTGTCAAATTTTAATTATTGTTCAATTTTTGTGTGTTTGAATTTCTCTTAATTAATTTATGTATATTAACTGTAATTAATATATAATTTGAAAATAAAATATGTTTTCAAAATATCTATTAATAATGTTTAATTGTATAGAAGTAAAATAATAAAATAATTGTATAGAAGTAAAATAATAAAATAAATAAGATGTAGATGATAATTGATAGTGGGACCATGAATAATTATTTTTTAGGTAAAATTGTTGGAGAGACATATGTTTAAAAATATTAAGTGAGGTGGCAGATGATGTGAGAAGAAATTCCATCTGTAAACTTCCTGAGCTTGTGAGAGAGGCGATGATGGTAGTGGGAGAGAAAACATAGTGCTCTGGATACTAATTATTGCTTTGGCAATAGCAATTTCCATAAATTTTTTTTTTGTGTGTAGTTTTACCATAAATGTACGGTAGACCAAACTCCAAGGGGTTTTAGTACTTTCCCAAAACTATAGGATTTATTTCGTGATTATGATGTTTTAAAAACGGTTTTGAAAACATAATTTTGGAAAATAGTTTTATAATGTAAAAAATATATTAAAAAGGTAAAAAAATATATAGCTGAATAGTAAAGTTATACTCCCTCAATTCCTAAATGTATAATGTTTTAGCGTTTCAAATTTGTTCCTAATTGTATGATGTTTTAGGAATTCAAAAGCAAATAGTAATTTTATTCCATATTTGCCCTTATTTATTGTAATGTTATCATTCATTTATGTTGTAGATTTTCAAAACTAAACTCATTGAAACTATAATTTATATCAAAAAATGTGTAACATGTTCACTTTATCATTAAATAAGGTTGAAAAGCTCTATATTCAAGACAAAATGTGTTAATTTTCTCATTAATTCATGATATTTTGGGATAATCACATAAATTTAATAAGGTTAACCATGTAATTTTATCAATTTTCTTAATATGTGTGAAACAAGCTAAAACATCATACATTTAGGACGGAGAGAGTATTGAAAATGATGAAAAATTATTATAATATATTAAATTTACTGTTGAAACTAAAAACAAAACCAAAATGGAAACAAAAACGAAAAGAGCAACCCCTACACCCAAGGGTTGTCTTTGCAATTGTCCCAAAGAAATATACAAGGAATTGTACAAGAAGTGAAAAGAAGGCACCTATCCTAATAAAACTTCCTTCTAGCTAGCCAAATACAATCACTTCAAGCCCATAATTTCCCATTTCTCGTTGTTCTTCGAGAATTTGACTGGCTGAATCTGATGCATTGAAGCACCAACGAATCTCAATACTGTTCAAGGTAGGAATGTAGCCTAAACTTGCAGGGATACGCTCAAGATTGTAACAATTTTTCACCACAAGTTTCTCCAGGCATGGGAATGGCTCATCATCAGGGACACTCCATTGTTGAATGTTCAGTTGCCAGAGTTCCAACGACTTGAGCTTCAAGAATTCACCTTCTTCGACGTCCCATTTTTTCCCTGAGAAAGCCCGTTCGCGTAGTTTCAGAACCTCGAGATTAGGCAGCTTACCAATTACAGATATGGCTTTCCAGGGCACGGAAAATCTCCCCAATGTCAATCTTCGGATACTACCGGGAAAATTGAAAGCTGGAAACTGATCTCGCTTTTCGCCAAATAATGCAGGACCATAACTAAACACTTTGAGTGATTCAAGGCTGTGAAGTCTGCTCAATTCTGGGAATTTATAGGGCTCGTTGTTGAACTGTCTTTCGATGAATTTGCAGTCCAGCCTTCTAAGTCCAGATAACGTTCTCAATAACTCCTCCGTTTCTTTTCCAGAATTGAGAATTAGCATTGAAAAATAGTCCATGAATTCAAGATTGCCGTCTTTATGGAGCTCAATGCCAGTTAAACACATGGAAGGAATGCATAAATGGCTTAAGCTTTTCATCTCCCAAATGGTGATTGGTAAAGGAATCGCAGCGGCCGAAGATCTCAAAATCAAGGTTTCCAAATTCCAGAGATTGGCAATGGTGGATGGAAGTTCTTTCGCCCACATTGCAAAGTATCTCAGATGAATGATGGTTGTTATTCCTTCAGGAAAACCACATTCCAGGTAAATGCACTCCAAATCCAGCACATTCAAAAGTTTAAAGCTGTTAAAGAACTGAGAGGAATAGGGATATAATGTCCCTGCACTATAATTACCAAAAAGAATCGGAGAATGGACCTGTGAAACTGAAGGATTTAAATCAATGAACTTCTTCCATTCAGCATCAATACAAAGCCTATATAAGTGTCATACTTTTTGTCATCAGAATTGTGCACCCAATTCAGGAATTTCTCTTCTTGGATTTTCGCCAGGCAAAGATCACGCAATAGATCATGAACACGACAAGCTTTTACTCGGCCCTTGGAGCTTCTCTCTGCGAGGATTATTAGGCTTCGATCAATTAGATCAATCAAGTAATCCTCAGCCACTTCATATAAGCTCTTCTTTTCAGTTTTGGGGATTAGTCCTTCGGCTATCCAAAGACTCATCAGCTTTCACGCTCTGATAGCACGATCCTCCGGAAATGCTCCAAAATAGAGAAAGCAGGATTTTAAAGATTCTGGTAAATGCTTGTAGCTTAGTTCAAGAACATCCATGGAGCCTTCATTTCCAATCTGTGCACTCGTACTCTTTTCAATTTGCTTCCACCAATCAATTTCCTTGCTCCTTTTTGATAAGATACCGGCAGCCAAAACAACCGCGAGAGGCAGCCCTCTGCAGTTTTTCGCAATACTTTTGCCTGTTTCCAATAGATCAGGATCAGGAAAACATTCTCCAGGAAATATCTTCTGTTGCAACAACTCCCAACAATTAGGCTTCATTTGCTGAAACAAATTATGAATGCGAGTAGTAAGCACAATTCTACTTCCATTGCTGTCATCCGGAAATGATAACTTGATGGTTTCCCAGGCTTCAATATCCCAAATGTCATCCATCACGATTATGTATTTTTGTCCCTTTAAGGACTTCCGGAGCTTCTCGGCCAAGTCTTCATCACTTGTGTTGGATTCAGAATTTCGCGCATTATAACCATAAATATCAGACATAATGTCAAGAATGATGTCTCTAATCTTATACGTTTGGGAAACACAACACCACGCAGATTTATGAAGGTAATGTTTAACATTTGGATCATTATATTCTTTCTTGGCTAGAGTTGTCTTACCGAGGCCTGGCATACCCACAATTGAGACAACGTCAAGCTTTGTTGTTCCTCGTGTAAGTCGACCAATTATCGTTTCTGATTCGTCCTTCAAACCAATGACAACCTCCTTGAGTCTTGAAGTAGTTGATTGAGTGGGTAGAAGCTGCCAGGAACTTGTTTCGCACTTGACATTCAGATATTTTGGATCAGATAATTCAGCTTCAAAACCTGGATCTTGATAAGCTTTATTTCTTCTATTACATTGGCAAGGCACAACAGATCATACCAAATGGGATGATCTACAGACGAACATGAGGCGATTGTGTGTTCAACCCGGTACACCACATTGATACTTCGTTTCCAAAGATCATTCAGGGCCTGTACGTTAGATATTTCTTAAAACATGCTTTTAGAAAAGAATTCTTGAATGAATAGTGTATCGAAAATGTAAAAAACATATAGTTGAATAGTAAAGGTAATATTGAGAATGATGAAAATTATTATAAAATATACAGTAAGAAACACACAAACAAAACAAAAACAGAATCAAAACCTGAGATCTTAGCTCTTCGTATTCAGTCTGCAGAATCTGCACTTCCATGACATCATTCAGGTGAGGTTTGAGTAAAAGAAGATGCTCTTTCACACTCACAATCTGGTCCTTTGCAAAAGCAATGCTTTCGGGGAAACATTTCAGCATTTTCTTCAGATTCTCCCCGAAAAAATCAATGAATCCCATACCATTTGTCATTGGGAAACTGAAATCCGAGGAATTCGGAACCTGGATGCAAACCTCAGCAACCTCTGCCTTAACTTTGTCAATCTTAGATTGGAGACTTGAAATACTGATTTCTCTTCCAATTGAAATATGCAGTGAACAAACCATAAAAAGTATCTCTTCTGTAACAGCATTAACTCGTGTGAAAAGTTCATTTCCACCATTTCTTACAGCATCTTCAGATGGATTCATGAGGAAGGTTATCATGAAGCTTAGCACTTCTCTAAGGATTTCAGCATAATCCTTAAAAGAGTGAGCTAAATCTTCCAGGAAAATATCGGCAACCGTGGCGACAATTTGGCCAACTAGAATTTTCTCTGATCTTGATGGCTTTGAAGCTTTCAGGACTCCAATGAACTTTCCCGCAGCCTCTGGAGAGTAAGGCTTTATTTTTTGCAGTAGATTACAAATCTTAGTTTCCAATCTTTGCCCCGCCATCTCTTCCTTTCCATCCAGCCAGCACAGAAGAGACAAACCTGCCGCCCTGTGAACCCAATCATTCACATAATCCAAGAAATCCTCCAATTTCTGAGGCTCACTGCATCTTTTTGCAGCGAAATCAGAAAGATTTCTGAGGAAACGCAGCTTTTCTTGAAGAACGCTGATTTGATTCTTCACAGAAACAACGAAATCATTCTTCAATTTCAGAAAATCCTTCAAATTCCCAACAAGGCAACCGATGAATTCCAGGATCTCATCACTGGAGCAAGACTTCATTTTTAAGGGGGAATCTAACATAACAGCACAAGTTTCGCTAATTTTGGGCTTCAAATGCTCTGATTTTCAAGCAAACTTGAGCAATCCGATTCTAAATTGGTTGCAGAAAGATTATGGATTTCTTTGACTATAGCCTTAACGCTAACCAAAACTAGATTTGAATCCTTACCTACTTCATCGCACCTTGTCAAGCAGCAAAAGAACATCTTCAAGAATCTAAATTCCAATTCGACATCTCTACGAAGAATCAACCCAGGATGAATCCCTAGCTTCTCCAGATCTTCCAGGTGACCCATTTTCTTAAAAAAAATCTCTGAATTATTGGAGAGAATGCTTAGCAGAAACAAATCCAGGAGGGAAAAACGCAGTATATACTTGTTATTTTCAATTTTGAGACAAGTGAATTTACTGGTACACTATTTTCACAAACCAATAAACAAAGACGTACGGGTTCAAGTGTGATAATGTAAATTAATCACTGTGAAGTGTGATGCTTTCCATATTAACTAGGTATTATGGACTGCACTTTGTGCAGTTCTTTACCCAGGTTGATGAAGAAAAATAAGGGATTCATAAGTTTTTAAAAAGATTAATACATCTGTTTACATTTGTTTGACGGTGTAAAACATAAACTCAAAACAAGCTTCTTTCCATTCAATAAGAGTTGATGCAGATCATAGACTTAACCATTTAGAAGGAACATAAACCTATTTTCCACTTCATCATAGTACAGGGAAACTTCCTTATCTCTCTCTCCAGCTTTAAGCCGGACAAAATGTAACAATCTTTTAGCAGACTCCATATGTTTCACAGTACCACAAGATTTTGTTTATCAAAACTATTCTCCAATTCATTTTTGTCTGAATATGTCCTTAGCTGGTATTTTGTTCATGGAATCCACAGCCTCCTCCAGATGTCCAACACGGCCAAGAAGATATACAATGCAACTATAAGTCTCCATTCATGTTTATCGATCATCAGCTCCCATGGCCAAGCATTGTTCAATCGGTGATAATTTTTCAAAGAAATCAAAATCTTTTCTACCAGGGTTGCTAAAAACATCCAACGCATTTTTTATCATCTCAAATTTGGCATATGAATCAAAGTACATAAACCAATAAAAGTCACTATAAACAGAAATAATATACTCATGTCAACAGCTCTCAGCACAGACATGAACCTGATGGTCAAATGGTTGATTATCTTTCTTACGGAGATTTTTGGCCAATGAAGCAAACTAATCGCTGAATTTGCAAAGCTAAAAAAAAAAAACACTTTTCTGGTAGTACATTTTTTTGAGTTTGCAAAGGGATTGTGAACATAGTATACATCTAGATTTCACTTGAAAACAATTACTGTGGCCGAGAGGCTATGAAGAAAATTCAAAACAGAGCTTTAAAAGGGGGAAAGACTGGGATTCATCCAGCAAAATTTAGAAGAGAGTTCAAGAAATTGCATCTCTGGCAAACAAAAATGATAGAAATAAAATATATGTGCATCTTAACGAAGAAGACAAGAAAAGGACAGTATATTTCCCAAGATATAAAATTACAAATTTACTAATTTTACCCAGTGTAACCTTGCAAGGCATGAATAGATAGAACATGAAAGCTTTTCTACCTTGAAGCACCAAAAACATTTACTTTAGCTGCTCCATAATGACATGGAGATTTGAGCAATGAAAAAATTTCCACTGAGAGAGAGGACGCAACCATCATTATTTAACAGCCGAGCATAATTTTGAGTGAAACATAATTTCTTAAATTGAATCCAGGATTCTTAAAAGTCCGGATTTAAAATACAGCTTGAAAGTAGCTTCACATCAGCTCATCAATTATGTGGAACATAATTAAAACAAAAAGAACAAAAAACAGAACCAGAGCTTGCGTTTTCTTCCTTGTATATAAACAAACTTTTGCATCTAAAGAATCCCAACAATAAAAAAATATACATGCTAAAAAGATATTTCTGACAGTATTCATAAAGAAAACACTTACCATTTATTCAAACAACAGGAAATAAATATTTGTAATTTTTTTTATCTATTGGAATGCATGAACACATACAGAAATCCTGATGGACCATTTGTAAATTTCATGTAATTCATTTCCTGGATCAAAACTTTCCCTTCCTTTTCATGTTCTCCATGTGCAGAACTCGTCTTTAGAACCTTAAAACTTTGTGGAAACAAAAAAACCAAGGAAACATCCATCTTTTAAAAAAGAAATTCCAGTTGTGTACCTCAAAAGTTTTGCTATAGCTCACAAGCAAAAAATTTGGATTGAGCTTTGCAGACTGACCCACTGCTTGTTTCTCTACCATTTAGGCTTGGAAGTTGACAAAACATTTTTCAGATTCTCCTTTTATTTGATAACCACATTCTTACAGTTGCTCTAGCCTCCTCCTACTTAGACCTTGTTTCTGATCAATATGAAAGAAAATGTCTCAGGATCTACAAGATCACCCTGGAGTGATAAAGTAAAGGAATCCATTATCAGAACAAATATAAAGTGCAGAAAGTAAAAAGGCTTAACCGTTATCATGAAAGAATTAGTATAATATGGGAAATCTTTCTCAACTGGGCATGCTAAGAAAATTTCATTTTATGATGCTTTTTTTCTATCTAATTCCCAAGGTAGTCATGTGACCTTCAAGCCAAAATGGTTCCATAAGAAAGATTAAAATACAATCCAAGCAGCCAACTCTGCAACTGAAGAGGAATTTCCCTACTTCCCTGCTTCTGAGGTTTGTGTAATGCTCTCATAACCTGCAATGGTCAAGATTAATCACCTACATGGATAAACTCTTGATTTGAAGTGTTTCAGATGATTTGGAACTCTTTAAAATGTAACACCAAGGCTATGTATGTAATCTTTTCAGTTTTGTTCTAAACAAATTTCAAACTTCGGTTAGCGGTCTCTTCATATTAATGTCAGTCTCTAAAGCAAATGAAATCCACTTATTTATTATGATTAAGTTTGTTATTTATGTTCAGTTCTTTGGTGAGTTATATCAAGTTTTAATGCATATGTGTGTCATGGCAATTAATGAACCCACTTCTAGCTCCAAATATATTTTTTTGCAAATTGAATTTTCTAGGAACTCTAGAAGGTCTCAATTTCAATTACACTTTATCCAAACTATTTTCAGTGCTAGCTTAAACAAATACACCCATTCAAGGGAAATAGCAGAGTCATTTGCAGAGTTTAACCAAGCTGTTGAAAGCATGAGTTGTAATATAAATTAATCTCGACTAATGAAGTGACCTCCAAAGACTCTACCTACCTTCTTGTTCTTGGCTTTGTTTTCTTCCAAATAATTATGCTCGTCGTCATCCATTCCTATAAAGTTGAAATATGACTTTCACTTCAAACATTTCCGAACATAAGTATTATTAAGTTCATAAACAAAAATTTCTAAGTTGAATTCAGGTGCTAGACTTTGCTTAGAGCACCCCATCAACCATTGAAGACTACTTACTCATTACAACATAGGCAAGTTCCACTGAGAGAGAGGATGCAACCACCATTATTTAACAGCTAAGAATAATTTTAAGTGAAACATTCTTTTTTTTCACTTGGATTTGGGATTCTTAAAAGTCCATTGCTTTTAGAATACAGCTTAAGCTAACTTTTACCCACTCTTGCATATATTGCCAATGAGGGTAGGTTAACAGTTCATCAATTGTTTATGTAACAAAACTCAGACCAAAAAAAAAGAAGAAGAAAAACACAACTTGCATCAAAGGATCCCACCAGCAACAACAAAAATATACATGCTAAAGAGATAACATGAGTAAATGTCATGATAACTTTATGTAATAGCACACAAGCAGATGATCCCAAAATCAGAAATTACAACCAAGAATTCACTTTTTGGAACTTTGAACATGAATGACAAAATCATCCTAGCAGGGGTTGTCATAACTTCATATAATAACAGAGGTCTATTAAAATAGATTAGTTACTAATGGGGTGCATTTTGTGTTTGTATCATTATTCATTAAAATGAAATAACTTTCATTTCAAAGTTATCCTACATGCTCAAACAATGGAGGGAAAGGTTACAAGGAAGACTATCTGTTTTAGATGTCCAGATCAGATGACAAAAATAGATTCCAAACAGCACCTCAAATATGGCAAATATATGCATGATATAATCTATACATAAGAAAGAGAAACTAATGCAAATTTGTATATCCCCAAAATTCTCCCAAAATAAGTATGGTTAGATGAGAAGTTGAAAGTGAAATCCTTAACCTTCGACATTATCCTAGCAACAGCTTTTTGCTTTGTAGAATTTTTATTCCTTCAAAACTTCCTCATATCATACTGTAACAAAGAAACAATAATACATAACTTTAAAAATTAAACAAACAAAGGCTTAAGATTACAATTGATGATCCATCATGCATTTCGTTATGATGACAATTTAAATTCAAACTACTCAAATAAGTATGATGTCCATGGGAATCCACTTTCATCCATCCCATAATGCAAGGTAAAGTCTAGAAAATACAGCAGAAAACCCAGGACAATGCAGCTCAGGAACATCAGAATCAGCCCAAATACCCACAAAATACCCACAAAAACAGAGGAAACAAAAAGTAAAAGGTGCGCAAACCAAGCAACCAAAAATAGCTTCTCAATTTTACCATGATGGCCATGTACTACGCAAGAATCAGAGTATAGAAATTTAAGGTCATTATAAATAAAATTTCAGAGAATAAAACTAAAAACTGTTTAGCATACGATAGTTTTAGCTTTTCAGTTCGTAACTGAAAATAAGAATTCAAATATAGGTGGTCCAGGACTGAAATTGATAATTGGGTGGGGAAATAAGGCCTTCTTTAATCCTACGCACAATCCTGCAGTAAAATCCATCCAAATCACATACATGAATCTGAGATATAACTGAGGTTAAAAGAGTTCCTTATAACATTCTTGGAGACATTTTATCAAACAACAGACATACATGAAGTTAAGGCTTTCACATGAAAGGAAAAGAAGCAAAATAAATAAGAAGCCATGAACCTTGTCTTGTGCATGATCATGATTGTATCAAAATCAATAAGAAGTACATTAGACAAAATGAAATAGTCAGCATGCAATGAAGAAGTAAGAAGCTATCAACATACAAATGTTAGACATAAACGACAAGAAAACAGAGGCATGCGAACAGTAAATATAACCTAATCCAACCAGTCTTGGATGCAAAATGAAAGGCAAAACAGCCAAAGATTTCTTGTTAGACGAGGGAAGCTAATTACCGACCGGGAGGATTAAACGAACCCCTCAATAAGTTGAGATACCAAATAATTCTAATAAACACAATGAATAGAAAAAATTATAAAACATACCTAGAAGCTGATACAGACGATCGGCAGAGGAGGGAGCAGTGGAAATAGTGGCACCGGAAAGAGTTCAAAATTTGGAATGATTATGAAGAAGAGGGAACGAAAAGCGGAGAGAACTTGATCGGAATTGCTATGTGTTCGATGAGAGTAAGTGATCTGTTGGAAGGATGAAATCCGGACGCGTGGCATTTGTTTCACCGACAGCTGGCTGGAACAGTACGAAGGAGAACTCTCTGTTGTTGCTGTTGTTTTTTTTTTTTTCGAAATTGTTATCAGTTTGATACATTTTACTATTTGTATGACACTTTTTAAAATTTCAACCTGTGAAATTACCAAACTGCCATTCACTCTTATAAAGTAAAAAAAAAAAATTTCACTGCCCCATTCCTTCTTCTCCAGTCGGCCTTCTTCCCCATTCCTTCTTCTCAATTTCCGTCGTCCGTGGCAAGCACTCCCGACCGCGAGGCTGTCCGACCACCGCCGCCGCTCCATCCCTCTCTGCCAACTCTCCATTTCCGCCGACCGCCGCCTCTCCACACATCGGTTGGTTTTTTTTTTTTTTTTTGTGTTTTTAAAATTTTTTCCAATTCTTCAAATTGCATTGAGTTGGTTGTTGTGAAGTTTATGGGCAAGTTTATGAATGCTTTCGGATGTTTGTTGCGTTTTTCGGTGGTTTTGTGCATAATTAATGTGCAATTTCCATGCATGTATGTTGTCAGGATTTCGGGCCATTTTTGAATGGCAATTTTGTGTTGAATCTTGAAAGATTGCATTGTATTGGTTGTGTAGTAATGTTTGTTAGTGCTTATGTTGCATTTTCGGCTGTGGAGTTAACATTTTAGGGTAAATTTCGGGGTTGTTCGTCGAAAAAACGATTTTTCGACGAATAAACCTGAAAATCGCCGAAAAGAGGCGATTTTGTAAAGGAAAATCACCTCTTTCCGGCAATTTTTTGCGGGAAAATCGCCTAATCCAGGTGGATTTACCTAAGAAAATCACCTGGATTAGGCGATTTTCCATTTTCTGTCTTGCTTTTGAATTTTTTTTTCCCGTTAATATGTCGTTTGGTTCTGAATTTTTTTTAATATTAATTCCTATGCAACCTTGTAATTACAGATGGAGGATAGATTTAAAGGTAATATATTTCTTTGGATGGGGAAAAGATCCAAATTCGGAGAGAGTAGTAATCCGGAAACATCCTGGGAGAGTGGTATTCCGGATAAATCCGGGGAGCCTATTATTCCAGATGCCAAAAATGCCCCTCATGTTCCTCCAACGGCGTCTGAGCGTTCGAGGAAGGTCGTGACACGATCGCGAGCATCTTCTGCGACTGGGAATGTCACTGCTCCCAATTCGGAACACTCATTTCAACTTTCTGTCTCTGGAAATGAGTACATCGGTGCGTCCTTTACCGAACAACCTTTCGCACCGCCATTTTCAGATGTTGAAATGTCCCATGACGATGTGACGGCGAGGGGGACTGTGGAAGAAGTGATGCTGAAGGGGTGAATACAAGCATCGAACCAACTAGGAGAGCAGGAAAATGACTAATGGGCAGTGACGCTAGGGCAGTGATTGTAGGGTGGAGGATTACAGGGAGCTAGACCATCCGCTCGAAGATGGTTCTGTAATCCCTGAGTTGCTTTTGAGTTTCAAAGGACACACTGCCTACCACGTTTGGCATGGAGATGTAATTCTATTAAATTGCGTACTTCTTTTTTGTGATGTATTCGAGCAATTAATTTTTTCCTAATTATATATGCTTCATTACTTGTGATCCAAAGTGGAATAATAAAGTATTTTCGCATAGTTTAAATTCTTTTTTACAAAAGAAATGCTTTAGGAATTGTATCCCTCTGTTGTAATTCCATTATTTACATTTGGTAAAATGGGGGATATTGAAATGTCATAATGGGTCGGTCCGATCGCTGGAAAAATTGGCCAGGCGATGATGACATAAAAAAGCTTGTAGAAGGGTCCGGTTTGGTCAATTTAGTACAGTGCATGCATGATGAATTAGACGTCGCTCTACTCTGTGCCTTTGTGGATAGGTGGCATCCGGAGACCAACTCATTCCACTTGCCATTCAGGGAGATGACAATAACATTGCATGATGTTGCCTACATACTGCGCATTCCACTTGGGGGTAAGCCAATTTATGGAAAAACAAAGACTGCACAAATAGCGACGGATGTTGCAACTATGTTGGGAAAAGATGAAGTGAAACTGGATAAGCCTAAATTTGTGAAGTTGACAAGCATTGAGGCAAATTGTGCCCGTAGATTTGATCAAGTGAATGCCTCCTCGGGTTATTTATAGTGGGTTTTAGGGCTTTCCTTGTTCGCGGACAAGTCAAAAACCCACGTCTCTGAGCAGTATTTAACTTTCCTTCGCGATATTGAGGCAGTAAGTGAGTACTCATGGTGCGTAGCTTTCTTGGCGTACTTATATCGCCAACTTGGGAAGGCATCTAGGGCACAAAGTGCTCAATTTTCTGCTTGTTTGACTTTACTGTAGGTTTGTCACTGTACATGTTGCTTTCCTTATTAGATAGTGCTATATTTTGAGCGAACATATGTTTTAATTATTCTTCTGTTCATTTTTATTAGAGTTGGATATATGAATACTTCCAAACATTCAGCCCACCAAAGAAGAGATCGTGGAATACTGGATGGCCTGCGGCAATGAAATGACAAGTTGGTACCGGGAAGAAGCGAGTTGCCAATTATGATTTGGAGGCTTACAGGAGGGCGCTAGATGCATTGCAGCCGAACGAGGTAATATGTCCGTTCTGTGTGTTTGTAAACAGTTTTTTTCTATTTCTGTCCTATCTTTGTTGATTTGTTTTATTGTCGGACAGGTTAATTGGATACCATTTGAGCCCAATCCGTCATTGGTCCATAAAATTTCCTTGTATAGGGGCCTTATATATTGCGTTAACGTTGAAGAATTCTACATGCCAGATCGGGTGTTAAGACAGTTCGGGTACGCCCAACAAATTCCCTTTCAAGTCTTAAAACCGAAAGAGTGCTACAGAGGCCCAGAGACAAAAATGTATGTCTACAAGTTCGTTGCTGACATCAGTGGTTGGGAAATATCTCATACAAGGCTTTTGCGGGATATGAAGAGGGCCGAGTATACTGACGAAGCATGCGAGGGTTACCTTGTGTACTTCCGATCGCGATCGCACGTCCTTGTCAGTAGGAGTCCGGTCGAGAAATACACTCCTTATCCTACTTAGTTGTTCCTCAATGCAGTGAGTTTAGGATGCTTTTAGATTTTATTTTTACATATATTTGTCTTACTAGTTGCTGATTGGATAATAATTTTACTTGTTGCAGCGACTTCAATACTTAGCATCTCGGGCAGTCTTTTTTCATCCAAGGGTTAAACACACCGTCAACCCTGAGACACGTAGGCAGACTATTGCAGAAGTTGCTTATCATTTGGAGGCCCTGATGCCGGGACTAGAAGAACTTGCGATACGACCTCCTTTTCAGCATTCGTGCATTGTCTTCCTTATGCTTGTATTATGTAGTTAGTGAATTAAATGTAATGGTGGCCGAGTGAATTTTTTTTATTCCCGTATACAATTTGGATATTGAATTAGTGCCATTAACTGAGTTTTGCTGGTGAGTGATTTAGATATGTTAATTTAGTGATTCATTATGTGGTCTGAACAAGTATTAAGGTGCTCATGTACAGGGGAGACTCTGCCCAAATTTCGCGAGGCTAAACACACTAGAATACATTAAGACACTTCAAATTTGCTGAAAAGGTAAACAAATTTAGTCTAATGCTATTGTACCTCTAATTTTCATTAATACATTAATGAAATTTGCTGAATACATTAATGTATTAATACATCTAATCCTACTGTACACTTAAATTTTCATTAATACATTAATGATATTTACTGAATACATTAATTTGCTGAATACACTTCAAATTAATACAGTAATGTATTAATTTTCATTAATACATTAATACATCTAGAATACATTAATATACTTTAAATTTGCTGAAAAAGTAAACAAATTTAGTCTAATCCTACTGTACATATAATTTTCAATACAAACCAAACCTACACCCTAAAATTTTTGAAATCATAAAATCCCTAAACCCTAATCGATAACTATCGTGAGTTCGGTGTCTACATTACTTATGCTATCGACGTACAGCCTTTGATAATTATCTAAGCAAACTTGTAACCTGTCCTTCAACTCATCCATCATGTCTTCCTTATGGTGTCACCACAACACACAGATTGTGAGCAACAAGATTTCACCCCTCGTCTCCAAACAAATGAAATAGTTGCTCCGAATATGACCCATAGTGATATACATGTTCGCATCATCACATATGCCGGACTCCCGCAAGCGAAGTGGAAGGAAGGTGCAACATTCCACTCCGTAGAATGCGAATACCCTCTGATACTTCGTGGTGGCTAGTAGGCCAAATAGATAAGTATCAAACCAAAACTCCTCTGTTGTAGGACTTATATGGTAATCCAACACTGTAAGAGCTTTATCGTACATTGCTTCACCGAGAACTCTAAACCATAATGAGGCATACGCGTGAAGTTCATGTAACAGCTCCCACCGGACTTGTGACCAAAGTGACTCGTTACCATATACGAATTTAGATATTACCCTAAAACCACAGTGTCCATCCCCTATTACATTTTTATAATCCACCACATAATCGAACACAAACTATTTTACCAAAGACGGCAGGTTGAAAGGCCAGTTGAATTCGTTAGAAGTCATTCGGTTCCTCCTGGTTGATGACCCACTTGACCTGCTGCGCGCTGCACATGTTATTCGTATGCATGAAACAATAGATGCATCATAATAAAGAAGTGACAAAAAAAAAAAAAATGAAATGTATATGGCAACTATATGCACCTCTGCCTCTGCTCATGCCGGCATCCCTCTCGGCATACTTGTAGCCCGATAGATCTCGCTGCGTAGAGTTGTTCCTCGGCCTTCCCCTATGTGTCCTTTGTATCGGATCAGCGAGGTCAACAATCTCTGGATGCAAAGTGTTATGCATGACACCCGCTACTCTATAAATGTCCGCAGTCGGACGCTGCGAGGCCTCAACATACATCTCATGCAGTCGCCCTTGTGCTATTTGGCATTTAGAATTTAGGGTTTAGGGTTTAGGGTCCTCCAGAAGAGGTCCACATCCAAAGGATCAATAGGTCTGTAATTCCTGACCGTTTCAACCATCTGATGCACACACGGCAAGCCATAGCTGGTTCGCAGTTCACAACCACACAGCTCAATATTTGCCCCATAGACTGCACCTCTCTTTTTGTATTCATTTACCAACAACAGTATGACATCTTGCGAAACTCTGACATTGATCCTACTATACAACAAGTAATTGGCTTCACGCAATATTTTGCTCCGAGATGCATCTATTTTACTACGAATCTCACCCAAATGCAACTTTATCATCTCATTTATGCCCAGAAAAATTGTAGGAAATGATCCTCTGTCAGTTTTAATGGCACGCTTCAACATTGCGTGCGCACTCTCAGCCCTGCAGAGATAAAAAAGGGACAAAATTAATGCTTTAAATCAGAGAATAATGTATAATGGATTCATATCTATAACTATATGCGACGAAAGTTAATAGAGTCTCACATGTTATTTGTGCGCCCTCCATAATGTTTTATCTCTTTAGTCCAGAATGAGACAAATTTGGTCCTGTGGGGATCCAACCATGTATGGTGCATATAATTAACCACAGATATTCACTGGCTTCTATATTTAGTCTCAATGATTTTCACAGCTTTCGTGAACTTTTCATACGTTAGAGCATTCATCACTCTTCTCCACCGACCTTTAAACTCATCTAATATCTCTTTGTCCGTACATACAGTCAGTGCTTTCTTCTTTACATCTATGGCAATATGCCTTCTGCACAATAGTTGTTTAGCATCAGGGAAAACATGGTGCACAACTTTCAGTAGAGCCGACTCTCTGTCCGTCATAACAACATGTGGATATTTCACTAAATCAAAAAATTGCATCAACCTAGTCATAGCCCATAAATAAGTTGCATAGGTCTCATCCCTCAAGAAAGCAAAAGCAACATGAATGTATTGATCCGTAAGAATATGAGCGACTATCTGAAGCAGAGGCATGTCATATCGGTTGGTCTTGTATGTCGTATCCATATACAATACGTAAAGAAACGTACGAAGCAGACTAGGAACATCCTCATTGGCGAAGAACACGTTTTCTAGAGCATTACGCTCATCTTCCGCTGTGTACCAATAGTGGTACCTGTAATCCTGCATCAGTTTCAAGAAGTATTGTATAGTGCTTAAATCTCCCCTCTCGTCTCTTCTAACCTTTGTCGTTTCGTTGTACACCTGCCTGATACGTGTGACATTAGTCGCATTGTCATATCGCAGTTTTACCAACATCTGCTTTGAAGCCAAATTTATCTTCATCATTTCTGAAATTTTCTCCTTTTCCTCTTCATTCAACTTGGAGTGCTTTTGATACCAGTTTCTAACAAGGGGTAATTCATGATTGTGCTGACCTTTAATGACACTCAGCTTTCAGCTACCCCCACTAATTTCTTTCCCTAATAATTGAAAGGGACAACCAGTCAACTTGCTACTAGTGTTGTTACGGGATATTTTCCCTTCGCCTAGGGTGCTTTGTTTCTAACTTCCCCCGATCTATGACAACATATGTCAACTCTTCCTTTTCTCCCTTTTAGAGGCCCCTTCCACTTTTTAGAAGAAGTTATTTTAGTATCAAAATGATGCTCCGCAGCTCTGGTTTCAACCCAACCAATCAAATCAGCTCTAATCAAGAACTCTTCCTCAGTCCGAAATACATCTGTGTAATCTGAGAATATTCGACCATCCGAAACACGCAGAGCCTGTCAAGAAAACAAATATGACAGTAGAAATTGCCGAAATCGAGGGCGAGAAAAGAGTAGGGGTAGAATTGCCCAGGAGGGGCGATTCTATCCCTTAGAATCGCCCATTCTAAGCCATATAATCGCCCATGAGGGGCGATTAAATTCAAGAGAATTGCCCACGGGGGGCGATTTTATCAGATAAAATCGGCCCCCGTGGGTGATTCTCCTCCAGTGAACAAAAATCATAAAAAATGTGCTACATTTTGTCCATAAACATTGTAATGTGATACGTACCGTGTAATATGGATCTTCATTTGTATTTTCGTCCATGGTACGCAAGCAAAATGCAAGTATTTTAATGGAATGAATGTAGTGTTTAAGGGAGAAGATTGAGAGGAAATGGGAGGGAGTATGGATGAAGGAGGTGCCTTTGTGTTGTTCATATGGATGAAGAAGGTGGGTAAATTAGGGTAAAAAATGTGGGTAAATTTTTTTTTTTTTAAAGTTAGAATCAAGGGCATTAATGTTTTTTCACTAATTCAAATTTTAAAAAGTGTCATGTGTTTAGTAAAATGATTCATGCAATTAACATGCCCCTTTTTTTTTTTTCAAAAGTAAAGAGAGTTACCGGTAACTTGCCACAAACTGGCTCACTTATGCCAACTCCCACTTTTTATATGTAGATAGATATTTAATCCCCACTTGTTATTATTATTGTATAATACTACTACATGGTAACGTTTCTTTGGTTTCAAAAATCATATTAGTTTGAGTTAATTTATTCAATTATTAATGTTTAAATTGAACAAAGACGAGTCTACAATAAATGATATTCGCCAAAAATCATAACTCAAGCAGTGATACTTTGAGAACACAAGTCATCGACTATAAGTACCACAATCAAGATTTACTCATTTTTAAATTATATTGTGCTGGGTTTCTATATGGGCTATTTCCCAACAATGAAGGTCCTCAATATGATAAATAGACATCCCCGTGACCAATTTAGCAGTGCCACGTCCACAAGTAGTACAAACTGGTCAAAATGTGGTGTGAAGATGTGTCTCTAATGTGGTGTTTATAATCCATATTTGTCATGCCTGATTCAAATTGGTCAAAACCCAAGGCAAGTCGAGACGGAAAAATCTGACACACCCATATTTTTTAAAAAATTATTTTCTTTTTGAGAAAAATCTATAATTTCAATTTTGAGTCCATTTACTTATTTAATTGTTTAAGTAAAGTGTTTGGACCTCAATTAAACAATTTATTTCGACCTGCAAAATAGTATGTAAACTCTTGGTAATGGTTATTTCCCTCCTCATTACTCATTTTGATGTGAGACGTTGACAATTTTATTTTTTGTACTTTCCATTATTTTGTTTTATTTTTCTTCATCACTTCATTTTATTTTGTTTATCCTGCTCTTTCTCCTCATTGTTCTCCTTCTTCTTTTTTATTTATTTATTTTATTATTATTATTATTTTTTGTTTGTTTGGATAACAGCTCATTAAGTGGTTGAGAACGTAATAAGACCTCTCCTCTTTCCATTTTTTTTTCTTCCCCTCTTATCCCTTTTTGTTATTATTTTCTGGTAATAAATTTTGATACAATTTAATATTTAAGCCAGCTGTTACATTTGAGAAAATATAAAATTCCGTTGCTTTTTTTTTTTTGACGAAAGATGATAAAATTTAAGAATAGATGAATTATTAGTATTTTTATTAGTTTAAATATATTTATGACATCATTTAGTCGAGCCTTTTGTCTGCTGACCTTTGTTGAGTCAAAGTCCGAGTCGGGTTATAAAGAAGGTTCAGTCCTTGAGTTTTTTCCACACAAAAAAAAAGTTTTTATTCCAAAAGTATGAAAATAGAGACATTTTTTGAGGAATTTCTAGATTTAGAGAAATAAGTATACAAATATTACTTTTAAAGCATACTAGTCTTTCGGAGTATCACTAACAAAGAAGAAGAAAATATAAATACAAGAAAAGACAAGTGCTACTTCATAAAGAGTATAGTGATACTCTATAAGGGCATGTCCTTTTAGTTTTGGTTTTGGTTTCAACAGTAAATTTAAGGCTTGTTCTTTTAGCAGAACTGAGAACTGGTTCCTGCTAATTTTTTGGGTTCAAACCCAAAATCCAACCCAACCCAATGTTTCTTTACCAAAACTTAACCCCAAAACTAAGACCAATTTCACCTCAAAAAATTTCTCCCACTGCCGCCGCCCTCCTCCGCCGGCAACCGCCACTGGCCTCCTCCTTCTCAGCATTCTTCTTCTTCTTCTTCTTCCACCTCTTCTTCTTCTTCTTCCTCCTCCACCTTCTTCTTCTTCTTCTTCCGCCCTTCTTCTTCTTCTTCTTCTTCTTCTTCCACCTCTTCTTCTTCTTCTTCCTCCTCCACCTTCTTCTTCTTCTTCTTCTTCCGCCCTTCTTCTTCTTCTTCCAGCCGGCGATGCCGAACCTCTTCTTCTTCGCGCCTGCGGCGGCTCGACTGGCACGGTAGGCCCTATATGTTCTTCTTCCTCTTCTGCATTTTCTTCCTCCTCCTCCTCTTCTTCCTCTTCTTCTCTTTCTTGTTCTTCTTCTTCTTCCTCCTCCGCACTAAATCTCTCTTTATTTGTAATTGGAATTTAAAATTGAATCTTTAGTTGACATCCCATTTTGTGGATTTGGGGAAATATGGAATTCAATCTCAAAATTTTTGACTTGAAACAGAAAAAGAAGAAGAAGAAGAAGAATTGGATTTTGGGGATTTAGGGTTTAGGCCGGCGGTGGTGGCGGTGAGACGGCGGCGGCGGCGAGGCGGCGGAGGGGAGGACCGAGTGGTGGTGGAATATGTATTTACGTTTTGGGTTGAAACCATTATTTTTTTGTTTTGGACACAAACCCATTTGGACTCAACCTAAAACTCTAACTCGTTCTCAACCCGGACTAAAGAACAGGCCCTTAATGTATTATAATCATTTTTCATCATTTCCAGTATAACCTTTTACTATTCAACTATATTTTTTTACATTCTAATACACTTTTTACAATATAAAACCATTTTTCAAACACAGTTTTCAAAACCGTTTTCAAATCCATAAAAAAAGAACAAGCCCTAAGAGTACAAAAAAAAAAAAAAAAAAAAAAACACTAAAACTGTGAAACACAAACATGCACGTGGCGGGTTCGGAGCATACATGAACCCACCCCACATGCAACTTTTTGTGATTTAAGAAACATATGCGACAAATATCAAAAAAACCAACAAACACAAAGGTTTATTAACAGTGTCATTTTTAAATTTGTCCAAATCACCACAGTTAAATGTATGGTATACCAAACTTCAAGGGGGTGTTTAGTAGTTTTTCCAAAACTACAGGATTCATTTGTTAAACGACTAAACCAAAGGGTTGTTTTTGTAATTCTCCCAAAGAAATATATAAGGAATTTTACAAGTGAAGAGAAAATACCTATCCTAATCAAAACTTCGCTCAGGCTAGCCAAGCACAATCACTTGAAGACCATCATTTCCCATTTCCCGTTGTTCTTCAAGAATTTGCCTGGCTGAATCTGACGCATTGTAGCACCAACGAATCTCAATGTAGTTCAAGGTAGGAATGTACCCTAAACTTGCAGGGATACCCTCAAGATTGTAACAACTTTCCATCACAAGTTTCTCAAGGCAAGGGAATGGCTCATCATCAGGGACACTCCATTGTTCAATGTCCAGTTGCCAGAGCTCCAACAACTTGAGCTTCAAGAATTCCCCTTCTTCGACGTCCCATCTTTTCCCTGAAAATACCCGTGCGCGTAGTTTGAGAACCTCGAGATTAGGCAGCTTAGCAACTACAGATATGGCTTTCCAGGGCACAGAAAATCTCCCCAATGTCAATCTTCGGATACTACTGGGAAAATCAAAAGCTGGAAACTGATCTCGCTTTTCACCAAATAATACAGGACCATAACTAAACACTTTGAGTGATTCAAGACTGGTAAGTCTGCTCAATTCAGGGAATTTATATGGCTCGTTTTTGAACTGTCTTTCAATGATTTTGCAGTCCAGCCTTCTAAGTCCAGGTAACCTTCTCAATAACTCCTCCGTTTCTTTTCCAGAATTGAGAATTGGGGTTGAAAAATAGTCCATGAATTCTAGATTGCCGTCTTGATGGAGCTCAAGGCCAGTTAAACACATGGAAGGAATGCATAAATGGCTTAAGCTTTTCATCTCCCAAATGGTGTTTGGTAAAGGAATCTCAGCGGCCGAAGATCTCAAAATCAAGGTTTCCAAATTCCAGAGATTGGCAATGGTGGATGGAAGTTCCTTCGCCATGCACGACATTGCAAAGTATCTCAGATGAATGATGGTTGTTATTCCTTCAGGAAAACCACAATCCAGGGAAATGCACTCCAAATCCAGCACATTCAGAAGTTTAAAGCTGTTAAAGAACTGAGAGGAATAGGGATATAATATCCCTGCATGATAATTACCAAAAAGAATCAGAGAATGGACCTGTGGAACTGAAGGATTTGAATGAATGAACTTCTTCCATTCAGCATCAATACAAAGCCTATATGTGTGATAGTTTTTGTCATCAGAATTGTGCACCCAATGCAGGAATTTATCTTCTTGGATTTTCGCCAAGCAAAGATCACGCAATAGATCATGAACACGACAAGCTTTTACTCGGCCCTTGGAGCTTCTCTCCGCGAGGATTATTAGGCTTCGATCAATTAGATCAATCAGGTAATCCTCAGCCACTTCATATAAGCTCTTCTTTTCGGTTCTGGGGATTAGTCCTTCTGCTATCCAAAGGCTCATCAGCTTTCGCGCTCTGATAGCGCGATCCTCTGGAAATGCTCCAAAATAGAGAAAGCAGGATTTTAAAGACTCTGGTAAATGCTTGTAGCTTAGTTCAAGAACATCCATGGAGCCTTCATTTCCAATCTGTGCACTTGTACTCTTTTCAATTTGCTTCCACCAATCAATTTCCTTGCTCCTTTTTGATAAGATACCGGCAGCCAAAACAACCGCGAGAGGCAGCCCTTTGCAGTTTTTCGCAATACTTTTGCCTGTTTCTAATAGATCAGGATCAGGACAACATTCTCCATGAAATATCTTCTGTTGCAACAACTCCCAACTTTCCTCTTCTGAAAGTGCACGAAGCGGATGATCAGGGCTGCAATTAGGCTTCATTCGCTGAAACAAATTATGAATGCGAGTAGTAAACACAATTCTACTTCCATTGCTGTCATCCGGAAATGATAACTTGATGGTTTCCCAGGCTTCAATATCCCAAATGTCATCCATCACAATTATGTATTTTTGTCCCTTTAAGGACTTCCGGAGCTTCTCGGCCAAGTCTTCATCACTTGTGTTGGATTCAGAATTTCGCATATTATAACCATAAATCTCAGACATAATGTCAAGAATGATGTCTCTAATCTTATACGTTTGGGAAACACAACACCACGCAGATTTATGAAAGTAATGTTTAACATTTGGATCATTATATACTTTCTTGGCTAGAGTTGTCTTACCGAGGCCCGGCATACCCACAATTGAGACAACGTCAAGCTTTGTTGTTCCTCTTGTAAGTCGACCAATTATCGTGTCTGATTCGTCCTTCAAACCAATGACAACCTCCTTGAGTCTTGAAGTAGTTGATTGAGTTGGTAGAAGCTGCCTGGAACTTGTTTCGGCACTCGAAATTCTCATATTTTGGATCAGATCATTCAGCTTCAAAACCTGGATCTTGATAAGCTTTATTTCTTCTATTACATTGGCAAGGCACAACAGATCATACCAAATGGGATGATCTACAAGCGAACATGAGGCGATTGCGTGTTCCGCCCGGTATACCACATTGATACTTCGTTTCCAAAGATCTTTCAGGGCCTGTACATTGGCTCATTGTAAGGGATATTTCTGAAAACATGTTTTTAGAAAAGAATCTGAAAATGTAAAAAATGTATAGTTGAATGGTAAAAACAATGCGTTTTAAGAACGATGAAAAATTATTAAAATAAAAATATGTTAAGAAACACACAAACTAAACAAAACAGAATCAAAACCTGAGATCTTTGATCTTCACATTCATTCTGCAGAATCTGCCCTTCCATGATATCTTTCAAGTGAGGTCTGAGTAAAACAAGATGCTCTTTGACAATCACAATCTGGTCCTTTGCAAAAGCAATGCTTTCGGGGAAACATTTCAGCATTTTCTTCAGATTCTCCATGAAAAAATCAACGAATCCCATACCATTTGTCATTGGGAAACCGAAATCCGATGAATTTGGAACCTGGATATAAACCTCTGCAACCTCTGCCTTAACTTTGTCAATCTTAGATTGGAGACTTGAAATACTGATTTCTCTTCCAATTGAAATATGCAGTGAACAAGCCATAAAAAGTACCTCTTCAGTAACACCATCAAATCGTGTGAAAAGTTCATTTCCACCATTTCTCACAGCATCCTCTGATGGATTCATGAGGAAGGTTATCATGAATATTAGCCCTTCTCTAACGATTTCAGCATAATCCTTAAAAGAGTGAGCTAAATCTTCCAGGAAAACATCGGCAACTGCGGAGACAATTTGACCAACTAGAAGTTTCTCTGATCTTGATGGCTTTGAAGCTTTCAAGACTCCAATGAACTTCCCCGCAGCTTCTGGAGTGCAAGGCTTTATCTTTTGCAGTAGATTACAAATCATAGTTTCCAATCTTTGCGCCGCCGTTTCTTCCTCTCCATCCAGCCAGCACAGAAGAGACAAACATGCCGCCCTATGAACCCAATCATTCACATAATCCAAGAAACCCTCCAATTTCTGAGGCTCACTGCATCTTTTTGCAGCGAAATCAGAAATATTTCTGAGGAAACTCAACCTTTCTTGAAGAACCCTGATTTGATTCTTCAAAGAAACAACAATATCATCCTTCAATTTCAGAAAATCCTTCAAATTCCCAACAAGGAAACCGATGAATTCCAGGATCTCATCACTGGAGCAAGACTTGATTTTTATGGGGGAATCTAACATAACAGCACAAGTTCCGCTAATTTTGGGCTTCAAATGCTCAGATTTTTCTAGCAAACTTGAACAATCCGATTCTAAATTGGTTGCAGTAAGATTACTGATTTCTTTGACTATAGCCTTAACAAAAACCAATAAAGAAACCAGATTTGAATCCTTACCAACTTCATCGCACCTTGTCAAGCAGCAAAAGAACATCTTCAAGAATCTAAACTCCAATTCGACATCTTTACGAAGAATCAAGCCAGGTTGAATCTCTAGCTTCTCCAGATCTTCCAGGAGAGACGGCCCAATGCTAGAGGAAGTGTTACCCATTTTTAAAAAAAAAAATCTCTGAATTATTGGAAAGAATGCTTAGCAGAGACATATCCAGGAGGGAAACGCAGTGTATACTTGTTA
Organism: Leptodermis oblonga; assembly: GCA_016801395.1. Classification (NCBI taxonomy): domain Eukaryota; kingdom Viridiplantae; phylum Streptophyta; class Magnoliopsida; order Gentianales; family Rubiaceae; genus Leptodermis; species Leptodermis oblonga. The sequence continues at coordinate 51,071 of VMRK01000300.1, forward strand.
TTTTCAATTTTGAGACAAGTGAATTTACTTGTACACTATGTTCAAAGACCAATAAACTAGGACGTAGATTCAAATGTGATAATGTAAATTAATCATTGTGAAGTGTGCTGCTTTCTACATTAATATATATTTAATCCCCACTTGTTATTATCCTCTTTGGAATCTTTGGAATTCATCAGTGGTAACGTTTCTTTGGTTTAAAAAAATTCATAATATTAGTTTGAGTTAATTTATTCAATTATTATTATTTAAATTGAACAAAGACAAGTCTATAATAGATGATATTAGCCAAAAATCATAATTCAAGCTGTTACATTCAAAGAGCACAAGTCACGGCTATTTGATTAGCACCATGGTCAAGCTTTACTCATTTTAAAGTGTACTATACCAAGGTTCTCAAAAATAGGGCAGGTCATTCGTAAAGAGACACCCCCCATGTCCCAAAAGTGTTGCTACGTTCCCATGTCACAAAAAAGTAGCGCAACTTCCCAATGTGATGTGAAGAGGCATTTCCAACGTGGCGTTCGCAACTCATATTGTTGGCAATTTGGGCACTAGACGTGTATCGAGAAAACAAACAACTGTCAAAAGCAAAAACTTGTAATACTTTGTAATCTAATTAGTATACTTATTTGTTCAAACAATCATGACAAAAAATCAAAAGACTAAATGAGCCGAATTTTTCTGGACGGTAATACAATTTTTTTTTCATTATTTGTACGTAAACTACATCATCATCCTCTTGTTTGGCTTTTACGTAACTAAGGTATCATCCAAATTATAAAATTAAGTACATATGAATTATTAGTATGTTTATTATTTTAATTAATTTATGACTTCATTGAGTCTTCCCAAAGCCCTTGAACCCCAATCTAGTCGACGTCAAAGCCGACTTCTTAAACTTAGTTCACAACAACAAAGGTGATGTCCTTAATGAGGTGTCTTCAGTATCATAACAAGCATTTTTTTAAACATGTACGTGTGTCTCAAAGTGGGTTGTACGAATTTGGGCGACGTTCTATATATGTTGTCCAACTGAGTTGTGTTACAATGCCTCAAAACAGTTTTGGTACGTGCCTATGTGGCTGTGGGTTAATTTTTTTGAAGTTCCTAGTCAAATTTTAGGTAACTTTGTATAATGGGCACATAATCCTAATCCAAACTGGAATAATATTCCCTAAATCGTAAACCCAAATCGAATTTGGAAATTTCACCCGTTCAATTCAACCCAACCTTCTATATAAACCCTCCACGGGTGTTCTTCAATGTCACCATCCCCAAATCTCATGGTTCTCAAAAACCAAATTGAAACCAAGATTTCGTGCATTTTCTCTCACAAAGATTAGATTTTGTTGCCATGGCTACCGGCAGTAAATCAATTTCTGGCCCATGGAAGAAAGAAAAGAAGACGATAATGAAGACGATGAAACGCATGAGTAAAACCATGAAATTGAGTACTCTGCTTTTGGAGGATTTGATGCTGGACCAAGAAAATCTGACGACGATGATCAATAATCTCCACCCCAAGAATGGCAAGAATGCGACCCTCCGTTCAGATTCAAAGACCACCGATTCGAAAACCGACCGGGGAACTACCTCATCGAAAAGGGAAAGTGACGATTCCGATGTTTCTGTGGATGAGAACGTGGATCAAAGGTTCAGAAAGATGGCGATTTCGGTGGTGAAGGGCTACAACGCAAGCCAGGGCAAGAATTACAGACTTGGGAAAGTAGTGAGTGTAACCTCGTCCTACAGCGTTGTATCGAAGTATTATGTTTTGACGTTTGAAGCCATTGATGAAGCATCTGCGGAGGAGAAGAAGGCATTGGAGACGTTTAGAGCAGAGATTGTTGATTATGGGTTTGGAGGAGCACTCATAGTATCTAATATTTGTAGTATTAAGAAGAGAGGTTGTGGGTACAAGTTAAGAGTTTTGTAAAAGAAACGTTTAAGATCCTGTTTGATCTGAAGTTTTGGGTTTGGTTAATTAGTTGCATTCTTCATGATATACTTATGGAAAAATTGATTAAACGTAAAACGGAGAAATAGTTTTTTATTGTGTCCGTTTTGATACATTTATTTATTTTTTAGTTTGCTAAGAATGTGTTAATACTAATTTAAAAGGGTAAAAAATGTCTTGGAGCCGCGTGAGACTTGACGGAATTGCCATAATGTGATTCTTTTTTTAGGATATTTTTGTCCGTTTACTGTTTAATTTTTTTATTTTTTATTTCTTTTCCTTTATTTCCCAAATTTACTGTTTATCATCTTTCTTAAATTTCTCCTCCCTCCGCCTCCCTTCCTCCCCCGAACAACCCACTGCAATTCTTCCTATTGGATCGGTAGACAAGATTTTACTCAAACATATCTGCAATTCTTCACTATTTGATCTATGAAGAACTGCATATCGGTATTGAGTCTTAACTAACCCACTGCAAATCTTAAATAGATCCAATTTTTCCTCTAAAATCAAAATCACTATCCGTGAGAGTACGTTTAATTAATTTGAATATCATGAATTTGTGATTATTAAATCCATGAACTTTCCAAGGCCGGCACCATGGGGCTAAAACTTTTCAGGATTATCATGAGAAGGAAAACCCGACACGGAAACGGAATTCCCGAAGAAGACATTGCCTTTAATGTCCACAATTTATGTCGGCCACCTTGAGTTGCGGAGGAGAGTTCTCGAACCTGCCTTATCACCTACAATCCCATATACAATGTCGACAGGAATGCTATGCCCAATACGTATCTGCAAACAAATTCCTACCATTTTTTTTTTCCCCAAAATTCCATCTTCAAACAATTAAATGAAAGATAAAATTTCTTACAAATTCGAACATGTAAGCTCCATATTGATCGAAATTTCTGCCATCACCATGCTTTTATTACTAGCCATGACAATGAGGAATAGCAAGGAGCAGGCCAAGGCCACAACACACAAAGCCAACAACGGAGGAGAGAGGAGGGAGGGCAGAGCTGGATTATTCTCCGTCCGCTGATGGATTTGATGCATGTGCAGTCCGCTGCCTCCGTTGGAAACTTTCCGGACTGCACATCAACTTTTTTTAGACCACATTCTCAATACACATTTCTTTTCTATTACGTATTTTTATAATTTTTATTACTCTTTTACATTTAAAAATAATTTTGAAAATAAAATTTCAAAATTGTCCAAAACGAATAGACCTTACATAATTTGTCCCCCGATGCACTCAGTGCCGGCAGGCTGGGCGACCATCCAGGACCCAAAATTTTTTGGGAGCCCAATTTTATATTAATATAGTTGTAATGTATTAATATTTTTTGCTCATAAAAAATTAAATTAAGGCCCACATATATACGAGACTTATGCAATGATTGGTCTTTATTTTTATTTTTTTCAGTTTTCAACCCAACCCAAATCATAAAAATTTGTCTTTTTAAAACAAAAACTACCCAATTATCACATTATAATTTTATTTGAGGGCCCATGGATATATGAATATACAATAATTTTTGCTCATAATTGTTTGAATGAGTTCGATGCATGAATGTGCCTTTGTTTTTTTAGGTCAAACTCTATTTAATAAAAATTAATTAATTAATTATTTTTTTTTTTGCAATGGTTGAATTTCACCATGTAATTTTACTTAGGGGCCCAAATGTGATATTAGTACGCTATACTATTATAGCAGTAAATTTTGCTTATAAATCTTTTAAATTAATTAGTTCGAATGGAGCTCATGCAAGAATGCAATTTTTTTTTCCCCAGCTCTGTTCATGCTCACAGTATAAAATTATATTATAATTTTATTTGGGGTCTCTTTTAAGATTTTTCCCTGGGCCTCCAAATGTTTAGGATTGGTCCAGGATGCACTTGGACATGACCTCTTCATAAAAGATGGCTCTCCTCTTGTTGCACGAGACTTTTTCGCATATCTTCTTCTTCTTCTTTTTAATTTTTTTTATAAAAAAAAATGTGAGATTGATTATCCTTCCATTAAAGAGCTGAAAAAAATAATTTAGCCGTAGAGGTTTACAACTATTTAGAATTTCGTGTACCTTAGTATGCATTAGGAGTTGGTAATTACCTTTTAAACCATTGTAAAGAATATAACACAATAAAGAGAGTTCTAAACTTTTTCCTCTTTTTCTCTCTACGCATCTGTCAAACACCATACATCATATAAGATGACAAGCTATAATCACTTGTCGGTTTTATACACGATGCTTATAAATTTCAAAATATTCCATTGTGGTTTTCTTAAAACTAAAAGCATAATATATATGGATTTCGTGAGGCTATTGGAAAAGTTTTTGAATGCTTAATTTTAATTATAAACGACATTGTTAACTACATAAATAGTTACCCTCTCTACCATCTTATGATGAATTTTAGCGGAATGAGCTGATCTTTTGTGGAAGGACTTCTATTCTTGTAGTCTTTTTAATTATAAACGACATTGTTAACTACATAAATAGTTACCCTCTCTACCATCTTATGATGAATTTTAGCGGAATGAGCTGATCTTTTGTGGAAGGACTTCTATTCTTGTAGTCTCGATTAGGATTAAAATAGCAGATCATATGCATGTTTAACCACACAGACTTCTATATTTTGTACATGCAAAGCTGAGCTGTACTTTGTTCAGAATGATGCATACATAAGAAATTAATACTAGAATTATGTACCATAGAAATTCGATATGAATCTTTTTTGTTTCTTTTATTTGAATTTCTCAATCAATTCTCATTTTTCTCTCTGAACTTTTAAAAGAATAATAATTCTTCCCTTTTCTCCTCTTAATTTCCTCCATAAAAGGTTAAAAACAATTAAAATAACAACCACTACTACAAAATAGAGCTTTAACGGCGGAAAATAGAAAACCGTAGTGATAAAAGAAATGCAGACTTTCTACGGCGGTCTAAAAATGAACCGCCGTAGAACGGGACTTTCTACGGCGGTTTTAATATAAACCGCCGTAGAAAGGGACTTTCTACGGCAGTTGGGACAAACCGCTGTAGAAAGGGGGCTTTCTACAGCAGTTGGAAGGTAACCGCCGTAGAAAGTGGACTTTCTACGGCAGTTGGAAGATAACCGCCGTAGAAAGTGACCTTTATAGTGGAGCTCTTTTTCTATTATTTCTTTCTGCCATATGCTTAATAGCAGGTTGGTTACACCTACAACCGAAATGGAAACCGAGCGTTTCCTGGTTTAAAAATGCGGAATCACCATTTGTCAGGACTTTTCGGCGTAAGTTCTTTGGCTTGGACAGGGCATTTAGTGCATGTCGCTATTCCCGGATCCCGAGGAGAATATGTTCGATGGAATAATTTCTTAGATGTATTACCGCATCCCCAAGGCTTAGGCCCACTTTTTACAGGTCAGTGGAATCTTTATGCTCAAAACCCCGATTCAGGTAGTCATTTAGTTGGTACCTCCCAAGGAGCAGGAACTGCCATTCTAACTCTTCTCGGGGGATCCCCGCAGCTCCAACATAACATCGAGGAAGTCCTACGGTAAAGTCATCAATCAGTCTTTGCTGACTCGCCCACTTTCTATTGACTTCGACTAACCGCCCAAACTGGTGAATCAAGCCATTAGAGCTTCTGCTGCTCCATACACTTCTGATGGAATGCCATGGTCATCTAAGCTATGTTAGATTTAGCTCCTAGAGCCTATAAGGACTGGAGCCGTAGATCAAAGCAAGGGATTTAGTTAGAGCTTTTTTCCCTAGACGAAGATCGAGATTGTACCATCTTAAGTCTTTTTCTTTCATCACTATATAAACTGTCTTGAAAGAAGGCATTCAACTCTTAGCCCTTCCCTTTGACAAAGCAGGTTGAAGCTTAGGTTAAGTAATGCCCTCCAACGATCCAAGGACCATTTGTTAAAAGGTGATCATAGTCGCTTTTTTTCGCAAACCGAAAACAGAAGAAAGCATTATCTAGATCCACCGCCTGCCCTCCAACGCCCATAATTGTTTAACAGCTATCGACCTCCCCAACAGCTTTACTATCAGCGTCCTCCGCCATGGCTTTCGGATACGATTCTTCTCCTCCTTTGTCAGGCATATAACTGGCCATTGAGGAATCCCTTCGAAACTGTCATCATCAGAATCATAAAAATCTGGGAAAAACTCTCTTCCTTAGGCTTAGGCACTTTTTTCTGCTTGCTTGGTTTTTGTTTTCTTAAATACAGCTGTTAACAATCCCTATCGCCGTCCAATCTCAGAGTCCAGAGGGAGGGATTTCCCGAGAAAGGTACTACTCACTGATTTAGGTCAAGAATCTGTCTCTGACAAAGAAATATCTTCAAATAGCGTAGATAGCTCGGCACAATCTCTCTTCCAATAAGATAGAAGTAAGGAAGGTTAGAGCTCAAGCTAGTAGGAATATAGGTTGCTTCTCCCCTAATCCATGATAGATCGAAGGGGGAGCACAAATCTAATGAATGTCTCCGCTCTTATCGCTGGGCTCTAGTTGCTTGTAGCTCCTGGCTGGCCTATGAGGAACGCGCTTCTCGCTACAGACTATTCTGGCTACTCAAGAAAGAGCCTTTCTAATAGATGGGATCGTTTATCTTTTATCTTATATAGTAATAAAGAGTCCTAACTCCTTCACCTCATCGGTCAAGTGGCTTCGCTCATCAACTCAATCAGTGAAGCGGCTTCACTTCTTGCTCGAGGAGATAAAGAAAAAAATCTTAGACCTTCCCAACATTCTTATACTAACATGATCTCCTTCAACCCGCTTTTATTTTCTGCCTATGGCCGAGTAAGAAACTATATCTATCACGGTGGAACTCTCAAAAAGCACTTATATAAGAACTGAGACCTGGAGCCTTGTTTCCTATCATTAAAAATACACTATGTATTGTATTGCGCCATGAGTAGTTCACTATCCCTCTTCTTATGGTGTATCATCAGCTGAAATATGAATGGTAAAAAAAGGAAGAGCCTACTTTCGTACTCAAGGGTTGCTACTGTGTATCGACGAGTAATGGATGAATTAGGAGTCAAGATTTCACTCTCTAAATTCTTGATTTCTAAATCAGGTGCCATGGAGTTCGCCAAAGGGTTCTTCGTCGGCACTCGAGATCTTTTACCTATATCTGTAAAGATGGTGAGAGCCCCTCGAATCCCCTTCTCAATTCTGGTCTTGGAAACGATAGGCGTCAGCGGCAAGGGACCAACAACATCGGACAACAGAGAAAGATTGGTGACCTCGAATGAACGGGGATTCAATCCTTGCTCTTTATCCCCATCTAGGGGTATTTTAGTGATCGGTTCTATAGGAAGTGGACGATCCTATTTGGTCAAATACCTAGTGACAAACTCCTATGTTACTTTCATTACGGTATTTCTGAACAAGTTCCTGGATAACAAGCCTAAGGGTTTTCTTATTGATGATATCAATATTGATGATAGTGACGATATCGATCGTGACCTTGATACGGAGCTGGAGTTGCTAACTCTGATGAATGCGCTAACTATGGATATGATGCCGGAAATAGACCGATTTTATATCACCCTTCAATTCGAATTAGCCAAAGCAATGTCTCCTTGCATACTATGGATTCCAAACATTCATGATCTGGATGTGAATGAGTCGAATTACTTATCCCTCGGTCTATTAGTGAACCATCTCTCCAGGGATTGTGAAAGATGTTCCACTAGAAATATTCTTGTTATTGCTTCGACTCATATTCCCCAAAAAGTGGATCCCGCTCTAATAGCTCCGAATAAATTAAATACGTGCATTAAGATACGAAGGCTTCTTATTCCACAACAACGAAAGCACTTTTTCACTCTTTCATATACTAGGGGATTTCACTTGGAAACGCAAATGTTCCATACTAACGGATTCGGGTCCATAACCATGGGTTCCAATGTACGAGATCTTGTAGCACTTACCGATGAGGCCCTATCCATTAGTATTACACAGAAGAAATCAATTATAGACACTAATACAATTAGATCCGCTCTTTATAGACAAACTTGGGATTTGCGATCCCAGGTAAGATCGGTTCAGGATCATGGGATCCTTTTCTATCAGATAGGAAGGGCTGTAGCACAAAATGTACTTCTAAGTAATTGCCCCCTTTATCTATCTATATGAAGAAGAAATCATGTAATGAGAGGGATTCTTATTTGTACAAATGGTACTTCGAACTTGGAACGAGCATGAAGAAATTAACGATCCTACTTTATCTTTTGAACTGTTCTGCCAGATCGGTCGCTCAAGATCTTTGGTCTCTACCCGGACCCGATGAAAAAAATGGGATCACTTCTTATGGACTCGTTGAGAATGATTCGTAGTTCTTGCAGAATGGAACCGTGCAGTACCAGACACGAGATAGATCTTCCAAAGAACAAGGCCTTTTTCGAATAAGTCAATTCATTTGGGCCCCTTGATCCGCATTCAGCCCCCTGGCTCTGTGTTTTCACGTCGAGAATTATTTGCAGATGAAGAGATGTCAAAAGGGCTTCTTACTTTCCAAACGGACCCTCCTACATCTATATATAAACGCTGGTTTATCAAGAATACGCAAGAAAAGTACACCAACCCCTGGAAAAAGAGTTTAAAGTCCATCTGCACTAGGATCTGAGGGTACCTCCTGCTTACACATCTTCGTCTCCTCCCTCCGCTGGGAACTCTGACTATGGTGTGCTAGCTGGAAATTCTTTCACCACTGATTATGTAATATCTTCACTACTGGAAGATGACCTGTAATGCAGTATAAAAAAGTAAAGTCCTAGAACTGCTTATAAAGAGTGGAATCTTTAACCCGGCATTGCAAGCAAATAGAGAGCCCCCGCCTGTTTGAGTCGCGAAAGGGCCGCTTGCTTAAATTCTATTTTTTAATGAATAATATAATAGATAAAAGATTCTATATCTATCTATAAACAAAACCAAAACAATAAAAAGAAAGACATTTTTTGTTCATTCCTGGGAAGAGGAAGAAGCAGATAGAGCAAAGGCCTCCTCTTTCCTTCCCGAAGTGAGCGAATTGCATGTAGAGATTCGTAGGGGCTTATAGTTTAATTGGTTGAAACGTACCGCTCATAACGGTGATATTGTAGGTTCGAGCCCTACTAAGCCTACCACCCCCTTCTCTTCACCTGATACAAGGCAGTCGAAGGAGTAGTGGGACCAAGCATCACTACCATAGGGCTTTAGTGGTAGTAAATCCTGCCACCTCCTATTTTCCCTTACGTGTCAAAACAACCAACAAAAGCTCTCTATACTTCTTTCATTTCACTACTCCGACTTTCTTTCTGTCTGTCTAGAGGTAATAATTAGGTTTGGACACCCATAATGAACGAAAAGGATCCTATTAAGTTTGTAGCTCTAGATGATCGTCAATCTGTGCTAAGTCACTTATGTTCTTGCGTATCGAAAAACATGGGTGAAACTGGTATTCAGTTGCCACCAACATGGACGTCGGTAAGAGAACTTACCGAAAATGTCTGGGATCTAAGTAATTGTCCAATGGATCATATTATCGACCTAACTAAGGAACTCTCACGTAACGACTTTCAAAATGGGTTGATATGGCAGGAATTTGTGGATACGGTTAAATTAATTACGATTACGCCCCCTTGAGCAATGTTTTCTACTTCCTTTTCTATTGCGCTTTGGGCTGAAGGCACCTCCACCTCTGTGTTTGGAGAAAGAACGGTCTTAATATCAGAGATTGAGGCTCATACAAAGCAGCAAGAGCAGGATAACAATGGTAGTCATTGAGGTAAGAAGGATAAACTCTTACCCTAGTTGAACGGCGGGGAGAAGAGGGTAGAGGAATTGGTCAACTCATCAGGCTCATGACCTGAAGATTACAGGTTCGAATCCTGTCACCTTGGTGTGGCGAAAAAGCATTTTAAAATTCGCATAATGTTAATGTATAGTTTGATTTGTTCTTTCGTATTAAGCTCTATGGTTTCATTCATCGTACTGGGTCTTATTGTATTTCATGTTTTTATAAGAAGGGCATTTCCTTTTTTTTTTCTATCTTTCATTGCACTCCTTTCTTTTTTATTTGTAACGCACTTAACACAATGGAACTTTATTGGACCATCTTTAATCACTTGCAGGTTGCTATAATGGATCGAGTCCTCCGCCTTTTATTAGCTCAAGTGGGCTGCGCGGGGGGTTTGGCCTCGGCCTTCCTTTTTCTTTACAAGAACTTCCTGACTGCCGAGGCCTCGTATATGCTCCCATCGAGCTCCGCCCCAGTGTCTTCAGGTCCCCAAAGTAAACCAGTTCTGGAGGGGCAACCTGTTCTGGAAGGTAGACCTATTCCAAAGGCACAGGAGTGGGAAGCAATCTCGTCCGGAAAATACTGTGCCTCGGTTGTGGCCATTCCAGGCGAGATTGAGGACGTATCGACCCTGTCCAAATTAGGACGCTTAAATGGAACATTATTCTATTATTTTTAAGAGAGAAGTTTTTCCGTGGTGTCATGCAGCCGCACTATGCCAAAGCTCTCCAAGAAGAATTGGACCAAACTGATGAGGACTCACTCCTGGCTAAGCTAGACTTTATCCGCCGGAGAGAGCTCCAGAGGTTTGGGATCCCGCCTGCAGGCAACAGGTCTCACCCCCAACTCTAGCTGAGAAGTGCAGGCAACAGGTCTCACCCCCAACAGATCCCAATGTCTTGATTTCTAGTGGCAATACATCGCTGACCCATATATATCATCTGCTAATACACGACCAATTAATGTTTGAATAAAAAACCGTTCGGGCATCATCCCATTCCGAGGACTCAGAGAAATACCCCGGGTGGTGCCACAATCTGTTCGGCGTACAACAATGTGTTGAACTACTTCAACAAGTCTGCGTGTGAGATATCCGGCATCTGATGTTCGTACAGCAGTATCCACAACCCCCTTACGGGCTCCGTAGCAAGAGATTCTATATTCTGTTAAAGAGAGTCCTTCCCGTAAATTGCTTTGAATAGGTAAATCAATCATTTGTCCTTGAGGATCCGACATTAATCCTCTCATACCTACTAATTGATGTACCTGAGATACATTTCCTCTAGCGCCTGAAAAAGACATTATATGAACGGGATTAAAGGGGTCAGTCATCCTTAAATTTGGATTCATCTCCTGTCGCAAATATTCACTTGTAGCATACCAGATTTCAATGGATTGACGTAGTTTTTCTACTGCGTGTACATTCGGTGGTAAAAATCAAACTTTGTTGTTCAGCATCTTGAACTAGGCATCCCTTTGAAGGTATTGTTAAAAGATCATCAATTCCTAATGAAATAGATGTAGCAGTAGCTTGTTGAAAACCCTGGGCCCTTTATTCGCGCGTGCATCTTCAAGCAATCGGGGGAGGAACCAATGAAAAGCCAGGGTAGAGCCTCGGAGCCGGCCCAAGCGAAGATCGGCATGGGGCCTGTTTGCTTCAGGCTCATCAACATGTCGGACCACAACCGGGCAGGAACCCCCCATTCTGCCTGAAGCTCGTCTTCAAAATGGATCTAATTGCACTTCACGCTCCGCCTTCTTTACGTCTTTTTTCGCCTGCAGGGCTGTGCACTTCAGCCCATCACATCAAGGTGACAGGATTCGAACCTATGGCCCTCTGTACCCAAAACAGATGCGCTGACCAGACTGCGCTACACCTCGGTCTCTCACCACCCCGGAGCATATAGATCCACCCGATCGATGAACACTCAAACCGAACTCGCCCATCCTTTTGGGCACAGGGATGCGAGAACCAATCCGAGTAATCAACCGCTTTCTTTTTTCGGACGATAACTCTTCTCTTTCTTAAGCCAAAACGGACAAAAGCAAGCCTTGCTGTGTGATCGGTCATCGAAGTGGGGCGTGAAATGCCCCTTTTGCTTCAGCTCTTTATTCAAGGGCGGGAACATTTCTTCTTCTACTTCATTGTCCTTCCTCTGTCTCAGGAGTCGTTCGGTCACGTATGTTCTATCGCTGCATTTCTTTTACCGCTTTGGTTCAGCTATTCTTCTTTCTATGATGCTCTTACTCCAATCTCGAAACTCATCAACAAGGTAAGGTTTTACATCAAGATCGAAAGAAAGCTCCTTGATCGGCCTCTCAAACGGGACTCCAAGCAGACCTCGACTAAGCTGTACCGCATGTGGCAATCCAATCTTTTGATAACGGCTACCGAACATTGATCAAAGGTATTTTTCTTCTCTTACGTCATTTAGTGCTTTTTCCATTCTTACTAATTAATACTAAGTTTTTTTTTCTGATCGGATAAGACTAATTAGTCTTTAACCATATATTGGATCGGAGAAGTTACAACTTTCCTAATTAGTCATTTTACAATACCTGGAAGCAGGTAATCTTCTTCTTCTCAAAGACTTATCTGGTAAATACACTTTATTTATTAGAACTTCAACTTAATAAGTAATAGTCTTGAAAAAACTCTTCTAAAGCACTGACTTCTTCACCTCTTCTTCCTCCGGAATTTTATTCATTTCAACGATGTCCTGCTCCCCTGAGGAACACATTGCAAGAAAGAATCCAGCCGTCCGCTTCATTATACTCCAAGGAGTTAGTAAACAGATTTTAAAAGAAATCCACACCAACTTTTGTAATGTTCGATGGATCATATACCCATTCACCAGCATCATTCTTAATACGATGAACATGCATCCTCTGTCTCTTGGCTGCAACAGTGGAATGGAAAAACTTTGTATTGGCATCCCCTTCTTTGAACCACCTCATCCTTGCCTTTTGCCGCCAGAACTCGAACTCATTCACCAAGGCAAGGGAATGCTTTGCCTTAGCCTCATTAACTTCAGTCTGTTTCTGTTCAGAAAAGTTAGCCAACAACTCTCCCTCCAACCTTGCTACCTCCTCCTCTGACTCTCTTACACCACAAAGTATATCACCAAATGTCGCCTTACTCCATTCTCGTAACTGTGACTTTAACCTTTTCAGCTTCACCGACAGGGCACATAACGGTCTGACCCTGATATCTTCATTCCATGACTGCTCAACCAACCCCTTGAATGCATGATGCTTTATCCAGAAATTAAGAAACCGGAAAGGAAAGGCTTAGGACCCTGAAATTGAGAAAACGTAAAAGACACCAAGAGTGGCGAATGGTCAGATGCCACCCTATTCAAATGTTGCACTCCCGTATGCACACTTAACTCTAGCCATCCATGTGACAATAACCTCTTATAAATCCTGGCATTCCCTCCTCTATTATTACACCACGTGTAAGGAGATCCAGAAAATCCCGCATCCGACAATGCATTTGTAGAAATGAAAGAAAAAAAATCTAAAGATTCCCGTATACGCTTCCTTCCTTGATCGACCCAGAATGTACTATCTCTAGCCGTGAATTCACTACACGAACATTTCACATATGAAAGATAAACGAGATCCATTGCACAAGTATGCTATTGAAATCAGTCCATGCTATCCGCTACACAGGGTTATTCAATTCCGTTCCGTTTGATTCAAAGACAAGAAAATGCAGGAACCCAATTCGATAGAAGAGAGGATCTAGTCCTCTTAATAGCAGCTGAGGCATATGAACAAGAGCTGGATCTCCCTCTTTTTCCTAAGTGAAAGTCCAGTTCGCTTGTTTACCCCGGGATTTCGAAAGAATCGCCCCCAGTCTTGCTTAAGACATAAGGGGGAGTTCATACCAAAAGACCAATTCGTCTTAACAGAGTCTATACCCTGTGCTATACATAAAGAAAGTTCCCCGACGCAGCTAGAAGACACAAGGCACGCTATCCCCAGTGGAAAGCTATGTTACAGTGTACAGATATTAGAAACTGTCATCCGGGAATATACTTATATAAGCTTCACTCAAGCGCTTAAAGCGAGGAAGCTGTCCTCTTAGTTCCTACTATGGTATAATATAATATGTTAGCCCCCTATTGGATATCTCATCAATACCGGTGCAGCTAAGAAACAGTATAAGGCGCCATATACAGTCCATCTCATCTGAAACAGTCTTAAAGGGAACTTTAGGCCATTATAAGCCGTATTCTGATCCTCATGTAAGTGATTCACCATATCATGCGTGAAACGGTGGAAAGGCCTTCCGCATTGTGTGCATCCGAATGGGAAGACCGCAGCTCAGACCCTAAGAGATTGGAGCCGAAGGGGAAGTCTTTCAAGGCTGTTCCGGGTATTGAATGATTCTTCTCGGCGGGGGACTGAACTCTATCTGATAGTGATTTAAAAATCCCGAACCAGAGAAAGAGGAAGAAGCAAAGCTAGGCCATTCCATTAGGGATGTGTATACTATACTATCAAGAATCAGGAATAGCTTTTCTCTATACCGAGCCGGGTATGAACTCAAATCAAAAAGAATCTACTTCCGCACCTTAATAGCTAAAGGCTAGAGCGATAGCATGATCTGTCTGTACAACTTGTATTCGTGCTACCTTAGCTGCTTTCATTAGTTTTGGTTTTTACAAAGTAGCAATTAGGCTTGTACTTATTCCACACCGGGAATTCTCTCTGTTGTTGTTTTTAGAGAGTGCAGGGGCCTTTGTCTCTAACTGAACTGCGGTGACGTAGCTTCTTATGCTGCAGCCCATACTATCCTAGCTTCCCATACTTTTTCTACCGCTAATATTACTAGTGCCCACACAGCCTATGTCTTTGCTTTTTATGCCCTTGTTTTGTTGCCCTTCTTCAACCCGAAACTAGCTTAGATGCTGGTGGTCTACATAGACTATTTTGTGCCTAATATAATAGCTAATGCCGAAACTTCTGAACAGAATGTACCATGGCGAGTCTTTCTCCTTTCAGTTGAGGTCTAATTGTGCTCTGTCGGTGACAACCTCATACTCCACAGTGGGATGATCGAGTTTATTTGCCTTTCGATGTTATCCGATTTCTTCTTTTCTCACCCTCTAAAATAAAAGCAAAGAAGTCGGTTGAGTGGTGAAAAATTAGAAAGGTTAAACCATATTTGCTTTCTGGCTTGAGACAAGATCCGTACCCGCAAAAGAACGATTCCTTCCTCTCTCAGGTCACCTGAACCTATAGATTCTGGATATAAATCCCCTAAATTTCATCGAGAGTTTCTGCTGTAGTAGCCGGAGGTAAGTCGGAGTCAGCCTTCCAACTTCCTGAGGAGCGAGGGGAAGTTCTTCCTCTTATGGAATAGGGTGTCCCCAACCTGGTATTCTCCATAACTCAGGTGTCGAGTCCTATATCCGTTATTCCTGACTGGCGAAGCATGAGAGGACAGGAAAATTTATCCACTCAAACTAGAATAGCCCTCACTCCTAACTCCAACAGCAGCTCTTAATTACGATTGCGCATTAAAGCCAGCCCCTACAGACACTAAACCCCTCAAAATGAGGTGACCTTCGCTCCACTACACTAGCGTCAGGAAGAGTGCAAGCCCGAGCTGCAAGACAAGACTGAATATGCCGGTTTGTCTGTATGACTTTTGAGATGCCTGGTTCCGGTTTCCCCTTCAACTATACAAGCCTGACCCCTTCGACGTATAAGAGACGAATCGGCAGGCGGATTGGTCTTTGCGCCTTCTGGACGCGGCCATCTTTCCCTCCCACTATACACCTTGCTCAGATCTTCCCCGAGCAGATGGGCACTCGGCTTTCCTCCCCGCGCTGGCTCTTCCCCTGGCCGTCTCATTGCTACTAGCTCTCTGGCTCTACCACTGCAATTGGTTAGGACAGTTCCCTCACGGGCGAATTCCTACACTCACTGTACTCCCCACATCTTTCGCCTACTGAGCTTGGGCTGGTAAGCTCCGGGGTCAGTCTCTTTCCACTATCAAAACACAGCATATGGTTTAGCCCATTCCCTCTCTTCTTTGAAAGTGTGTGGTCAGGGAGGCCGCCTCTCTAAACATAAAGAATATGATGTCATTCAGCACGGTGCTGCACAAGCTTCGGAGCGTGCTATTGCGTATCGCGGAAGGAGCACCGCGGAGCCACTGGGACTGGATGGACTATAATCTTTGAACTCCTAGCCCCTCTAGGAGGCAATGTCCTACTCGATTATATAGGGTCGAAGGGCTCTTTCGATCGAACAGGGATTGAACCTGTTGACTCTTATTCATTAATTGGAATCATCCAACCGATCAATCCATCTCCATCGAGTTCTTTCTGGGATAAGGTTGCTCATGCGTAATGCGCAATTCCTACATCCCCTCCTGTTGTCAAGCTGCTAAATTTAGGAAGAAAATGGAAAGGACTATTCCGGCATCATCGAACATACTCTCTCCTTCAGCTCATCGCACCGAGCTTCCTTGCACTATGTGTGGAACGGACTATTATCGGATTGGACACGCCTATAGCTAAAGGAACGTACAGTGAGCCGTAGCGGAAGATCGACCATTAGGGAAAGGGCTAAACCTCTTCTCTCCTTCGGTCCCCTCTCTTTGTCAGTAGAATGACTAAGTACCGGAATTTAACCAGTCAAGTCAGTTCCTCCCACCTAGGTCCCCGGCTTTGCTTTCTTGCCCGGAATAGAACCAGCTTTAGTTCCGAGGACGGAAGCCTTTTTTTCTGGTTGGCTAGTTGGTTTTTATTTTCATCCGCCGGAAGAACACCAAAGAAGCGTCTTCGCAGAGCCAGTTTCCTAGTCAAGACCCGGAAGGTTAACTGTTGCTGTAACCATAACCATCGGAATCGGGCTTGTGAAGGAGAGGCAATAGCAGCCCTCTCTGAAACTTAAAGATCCTACTCACGTTCACTTTAAGAGGTGGTTTAAGGAGTTTATAGGTTTGCATCAAGGTATGTTGTTTTCCCAAATGTTGATGGCTTGGAGTTACATATCCCTGAAGAGAAGGAGATGAGCGCAAAAAAGCCTCTTCCGGATGTTGATCCGAAAGTGACGATACAACAAAGGCTATTCGGTGTGAGTTGGTGTTCAGTATGGAGGTACCTCTTCACTAGGGCTCTGCGCCCGTTCCTTAAGTTCTTGCCCAATGCCAGGTGATTGGCTAACCGTGCCCCTTCCTTAGAAGGTAAGAGAGGGACAGATAGATCTTATTACAAAATCAAGGGAATAGACTAAAAAACTGGATTGGATAAAGCATCAGCTCTGGAAGCTGATACGCCGATGGTTGGAAGGGAAGGCAAGTGCCCTGGCATCCAAAGACTGGTTGCTTGATTGGACCCTCTTTCTACTAAGAAAGAGAAAGGATTTCAGCAAAGATGTTCATTTTCGATCGACCTTTTGTCCTTCTTTTCTCTCTGAAGTGCCCTTGTGAACGAGGCAGAAGAAAAAGAGCAAAGTTCTTCTCTTAAGGTCAGAACGAAGAGAAAGGAACAGCGCCGTCGTGGCTACAACCTAGCTTGGGAATCTGTCTGAACCAGGGAAAGCAGAGTGAACAGCTTCACATCTTACTGACAAGGTGCGTGCCCAGCTAAAGGAAGATCACGAGTAGGCTGGTACCAATTTATCCACATCAGCAGCAACATAGGCATCTGAATCTTAAGTAGGAAATGACTTCATCTCAGATGATGTGGGTAAGGCACATTTTAACCTAATTAACTGAAGCAGATGCAGGATCCGAAGTCTTCGACTCAGGCTCAGACGAACCGAGAGTCCTGTCTATCCTTAGTCACAGCGAAAGACTTATTTATACTTTTGAGCTGCCCATAAAAACAGAACTTTTTGATCTCCAACTACACCACCCACTATCGGATGGACTTATTGCTCAGTTTCCTGGTCTTTAAAAGCATCCATTGTAGGAAACGAGAATGGAACCGGTCTTGAGTTCATTCCTTTGAAGTATAAGGTTTATATATATCATGTCACTTAATTGTCCGCTTTCTCTCGATCGTAAATCTTTCATTCATAGATAAGAGAAAGAAAATACCGAAAAAAGATTAGTTAAGTAGGAAGAAGAGTTCCTCGATCTTGGCATTAAACAAAATGGCTGGTAACAAATACGACTTCGCCTACTGCAACAATAAGACGATAGGGGTATGCGACTAGACCCCCTTCACTCGCTTTGGCTTACTCCACTGAAAGGGCAACTAAAGGAAAGGGCATTCACCCGATCTATGACAACAAGGGGTTTAAGCTCAGTAGTACAAGCTACTTAAAATGATTGTTTTCAAAGAGTAAGCAGCAAAGCAGAAGGAAGGTGGGAAAGGTTTAGCCGGCTTAGTTAGCGGAATATGGATTCAAGAGAAAAGGGCGGGCTCCCGACAACGTGGAATCTGGTAATAGAGGTGCGTTCGGTATATCAATGAAGCATGCAAACATTGCACGTAGATGAGTGAACTAGCTAGAGGAGTATAGATCAGTCCCCCGGTGAGCCTTTAGCGAAGAGTTCCCGTAGATCGTAGTGAAGAGGCTCGAGCTTTGTCTACTTTTAAGGCGGGAGACTGTCTCCGGCCAGTGAGTATCAGCGAACTGTTGGAATAAAAGATAAGCGGTCGAAGACCTGTACTGAATGATTGAGCTATCCATGCTACCTATTCTAGTTCGCTAGGTAGGATAGGGGGGGAAAGAATCCCGGGGTTGATGCTGAACCAATTCTTCCATTCCAGAGCCCAGAAGAAGAGGAAATAACATTCCATGATGCGAGGCATCGCTGATAACATTGCCTGTTGTACAGTTGCTTTAGCCTAGGAGCCAACCTAGCTAAGGCAATATCCCAAAGTAGGGGCAGCTAACTGTGTAGATAGATGCTCTTTCCTCTTGCGGGAAAGCTATTCCTTGAGTTGAGATGCTACTGCTTAGATTAGATGGTTAGCTCAGTAGATGCTTTCTTGTAGCTCTACCTTTTAAAAAGCACTTCTCTTGCGTTCTTGAGTTAGTTTTTTGTCTTGTAGCTACTACCGATATGCTATGCAAGTGGTAGAAGTGGTGCTATTAATTCAGTGCTAAGCGCGCCTATTACAGCGCCTCTATTACAGAAGCAAAAGCGGTGCGCCCTATTGACCAGCCGAAGAGCATTCTTATAAAAGAATGAATGGGAAGCAGGCCCGGTCTATATTGCTAGAGTTTTCTTTACTTCACCCCCCCACGTACTCCTCTATTCAACTATTTGAATTCCGTCTCTAAGCTTCCCCTTTAGTGTGCCTGCTGATACTTATTTTATCTCCACTATAGTTGCGATCTCTAAGCGGGATTTTCAGTCATCTATACTTTTTCTTTCTCTAGCGGGTGAAGAACGAGTGTTGAGCGAGTGAAGTGCCCCATAAGCTAGAAGGGCGAGCTAGATGTAACAATTTCGTGAGCAGCAATTGAACTAAACGTGAACATTGCATCCAGCAGGAATCGAACCTACGAATTAGCCTCTTGACTAGGTTGGGCGCTTTAACCATTCAGCCATGGATGCATGAGACTCAGCGAGTGAACTAGGTTTTTGAAAAATGGTAAAAGAGTTGCGCTCCCCGTTCTCTCCATTCTAAACATAATTAAAAATGACCGAATGTGATAAAATCTTTCCTTATTTTTTTTAACTGGCCAAAGAAGGGGGAGTTTACGCCATTTTCCCTCAACTCTGCCAACTTCCGGTTCAGCGTTCCCATGTTATACTCCGACCCATCCCTATTCAGGATTGATTCTGAAATGATGTCATTCCTGTTATCAATCCAGAAAGGGTGTGGATCGAGTTGGGCCATGTGGTCTACGACTTCTCGCTTTAGCTGTACTTGCACTTGAATATCGTCCATCGGAAAATTGTAGAAAGGATCCTTTTTATAGATGTCCAGTCTTCTTTTCACCCGCCTTTCCATGGGCGAGAGTTCCTCTTTACTTTCGACTTCTACTCCGGGTTGGGGTTTATCGATAGCTCCCGCGGAACTGCCGCTAGGGCTGCTTTCATTCCCACTGGCTAGTAGAGAGGTCCATCCGGACCCGCCAGAGGGATCAGGGAGCGGTGCGGACCCCCCAGGCATTCCCCCCGACGCAGTAAGAAATGGATCAACTGCACGCTGAAGCTCGTCCATGAAGACATACCCCACCGAAAAGCTGAGTCTTACTATAACTATAGTAAATAAAAATGGTATAAGATGATGGAAACCGGATTGCAAAGGTTTTTGTACCTTCTTCAGAAGTGGTAAAAAAAACAAAGGTGATACAAGAAAATGGAAAGAGACTTTTAGATTATATAAAATTCGATTCAAATAGATGCTCATTATAACTTTTATCCTTCTCAACCTCTTCCTATTGATCAAAAGCATTCCGCAGGAATTGAATCTACGAATTAGCCCGCTTAGAAGTGGATTCGAACCACTGACACAAGGATTTTCAGTCCTTTGCTCTAACCAGCTGAGCTACCTGAACCACTTTCCTAAAGTCTGTTTTCTTCATCGAATAGCGCCCTACCTTACCACTTGACTAGTAAGATAAAAAGAATAAAAAATATAAAATATATATAGGCTTTTTCCTTGTTCGTCAAGCTTTCGAGCAGCTCTTTCAACTGCCGCCTAATCCCCCAACATGCTCAAGAACCGAGAGCCGCCCAGGGACTGGACTCCACCAAGAGGTTCTTTCTCTCACGTAATTTCGCCCGCCCGTTTAATTTCCTTTTGCCGAAGTTCGTTCAGTCGGTAAGCATCCCGTTAGCTCTTCCAATTTCCTAGCCCATCTATCCCCACTATCTCCGAATTCTGTAAGCCGTAAGGAGTCCGTAAAATGTGAAAAAAGTCCTCACGCGAAAGTTCATCGCCTTCGCTTATCTTGTTTTTTAAGGTCAGTTCTTGTATGATGTCGACGAAGGTCTCATGTTCACGATTATTATTCTTGCAAAACTCGGAAAGTATTAAAGCACATTTATTCCTCAAGCTGTCGACTGTGTCAGTCGGAAGTGCATACGGCAGATCAGCTTCCTCTACCTAGGTACGGATTGGATGCTCCTCCTGCTCGGGCATGACTCTCAGACGGCTATGATCGGACAATAGAGTATGTAAGATATAGCTCGTGCCTCTTAGGCTTAACAAGATGGGGTTCGGATGAAAACGGATCTCGCTAATCCAGTCTATTCTATTTTGAATAGTCCAGGTAGTTGACTACAGGATCGGATCCTCTGTCTTTGCCTGAAACTTTCACTGTCTGTCAGCTGAACTACTACATTGATTAGGCGGATCTAACTCTTTTGAGAAATGCCCAGAAGCGTCTGTCTACTAGTTCAGTTGAGAACAAGGTGTCGAACTAGACTGATAACTGATCGTCTATCGAAGCGCCTCTTTAAAGGCAGGATGCCGAGAATCGTGTCTCTATATACGAAGAGCAGGCATGCGTGGGACTTTAGGACAAGACTCCGTAAGACCTTTCGTTTAATATGCCTTCTGTATAACCGCAAGAACGCCTTTGAAACAAGCTTCCAGCAGCTAAGTTGACATGAACGATGCTCTGAGTTAGCCTAAGCCTTGGGTTATCTTTTTAAGGGATTCTGGTCGGTCTGCTAATGTAGCTTCTTACTTCTTTGAAGCGTATGAGGCTGCTTGTTCTGGTTGCAGCTCGAAGTGTAGATCTGCTTTCTGTTAGACCCGGTTGGTCTTAATCTTTATTTTGATTGATGAGTTAATAAATATGAGAATTAATTTAATGGTTCTTCTAAGTGAGAAAATGTAGGGAAATATTTACGGAAGAACCGACGAAAAAAACGGCAATGAAAAATGAGCTAAAACGAAGAAACGGCAAGCAAATGAAGAAAGAAGAAAATGCGACCGAGCACGTCCCAAGGTGGGACCCACAGTATTTTCAGGTCAGAAAATGAAGAGAAGAGTTCACGGGTGAACTAACGCAAAAAACGGCGAAGAAATCAGAGCTAAAATGAACAAATGGGAAGCAAAACAAAAAGTGGCCGAAAAGCTCACGACCAGCCGCGGGAATCGCGGAGCCGCGCGCCGCGCGCCGCACAAGGGGCCCTGCGACCAAGGCCAGAATTCCCGCGACCAGCAGCCCATATTTCCTGCGTTGTCGCGGAGACCATCAAGGTGCTCTCGGGTTTGCTCTTCCTTGTCCGATTTTCATCCAATTCAAGAGCTCTCTTCAAGAGGACTTAAGCAACACTTCAAGAGCACTTAAGAAACGATTCTCCCCAACATCTCCTACACTTTAACAACACTTTCAAGCTTCATTTCAATAATCTATATGTCAAATTAGCTTGTTAAGGTAGGATTGTCAAGAGACACTTGTGCCCTGTTTTTGTGTCAAATTGTAAACTCCATTTCTAGAGTATTTCATCCTTGTAAACACTTAGAGAAAGTCCTAGACACTTGTGTAGTGTTGTAGGCACATTGTATGTGAGGTTAAGTCCAAACTCTTGAGTAAGGAGTTAGGCAAGAAGAAAGGGGGAGCAAGTAGAAAGGAGAGACCCAACTCAAGGGGTTGAGTTAGGGCAATTGTAAAGTCCTAGTTTAGAGTTAAATTAGGAAAAGGGGAGAAAGTCTTGATCAAGAGGTTGATTGAGCAAAAGTCCTTGTAGCTAGGCAATGAAGTCTTGAGTAAGACCCTAAGTCCTTGAGGAAGGAGCGGGGGCAAAAGATTCATTGTTAGTCATTAGGCACTTGTAAGGATTGGAACACTCCTTTAAGTGTTTTGGTAGGGATTGGAACACTCCCTTAAGTGTTTCATAGATAGGGAAACAAGTTGTAGAACTTGTCGAGTGGATTAGGATTCAAGGGGAATCCGAACCACTATAAATTTGGTGTGTTCTTGCTTTGTTTGTTTAATTGCTTTTATGATTTGCAAAACACTAATCACACACCTCACTTAATTTGTCAACTTCGTTTTTACACTTGCTTTGAAAATGGTTTTTCAAAGTTGTTCTTCATTGTAGAAAATATTTTTAAAAAGTGTCAAGAACCTAATTCACCCCCTCCCCCTCTTAGGTTCATCTTAGGTTGCTTATTGATAATTGGGATTTCACTTTCATTATGTGGATGTTGTGGAATTTTCTACTGTTTCTCGCTTGACTTTATCGGTAAAGCATTTTTTGCTAGATCGGATTGAGAGTGACTTCTTCCGCTGACTAACCGCTTGTGCCTTTGCAACATCCATTGCTTCTGACTATGTCGATGAAAAAAAAAAGACTGAAATGGGACCAGGAAGACAGCCCACCACTAGAGCTTGCTTTGCTTCTGCTTCGCTCGCTCCAATCCTACCTGCAGTCGAAGTGGTAGAAGTAGTCGATCTAGCCCCTCTCGTAGGCTATTCTTCGCTATAAATAAGGTACTTAGCTAGACGGCAAAGGGTACCCTTTTTCCGGGATCTAATTTCATCCTACATGGATGGAATGAACGGGTTGACTGGTAATTCAATTCCCACAGAAAGGACTTAATCACTCACTCAACCTTAAAGCTTCTTTTTGGGTGGAATAGACGCTATTCCCCTTTCTCGTCTTCTCTCGGCAATGCCGCATTTCGTGGTGAAGAAAGGTCAGTCAAGGAATCTCTCCTGAAGAGATCCCTAAAGTTGCCGGATCATCGGATAATCACCAGTTGTCGGTGAGAGTCCCAAACCCGTCTTTTCTTCTTTAACGATATTTATTCTTTCTTCTTTGCTTATGGGAGGCGTCACTGGTTCTTATCGCTTTCTGTCTCCACTTACAAGGCATTTCAGCACATGTCCGGATTCTTTGTTTTCACAGCAAGCAGGAGCCGAATCCAAGTAGGCGAGGCGAATCTATGCTTTCTATGTTTTAATCGAATACCAATTGCTTGGATGCGTGTGAAAACCTCGGGATTACTTGAAAAAAAAAAAATTTTATGGTCCATTTGTTGATGGGCGAACGACGGGGATTGAACCCGCGCGTGGTGGATTCACAATCCAATGCCTTGATCTACTTGGCTACATCCGCCCCTACCCCCGCACACGTTTAAGTCTCTATCTACGATCAGATCTTTCTGAACTCCCCTATGACCGCTATCAAAGAGAAGCTTTTTCCTATAGTATAGAAAAAAGTCTATTGCTATTGATTGTTGTGTTTCAGAATTAGGGGAAATAAAGCTTCAACATATGAATATGCCTGGCAAAGCTTCAAACAAAGAGGTTGGGCTTTCATTGCTTTTACTTCACTTTACTTAAGATTAAAGATAGGGGCCGGGCGGGCAGTGAAGGCTCATTTAGTAGACAGCGGGCGAGCAGCAAGCACCTTATATAGGGCGTTAAGCACCTATCTTACTAAGAAAGGGGCAAGCCAAAACCTACTACTAAAAAGTGGCTGGCTTTTCATCAGCCGTTGCGCGCTTCTCTTTTTCATTTTCAGCAGGCTTCTTCAAATATTCCAGAAGTAGGGGCTAGAACTATAAGTAGCTAGCTAGCGCGCTAGCCTTTTCCCTTCCTAGTAAGGGGGCTGCTAGTTGTACCGCTCCGTGGGTAGAATGAACACCAAGCCAATCTTTACTTAAGTAAGTACAAGCAAGGCAATTTACTCTATCAAGAGGGTATGGAACTTCTCGACGCACCTCTATCAGACAATAGCAAGCAAACAAAGTAGAACGAGTAGGTACTCATGAGCACCTACTCGTTCTACTTTGTTTGCTTGCTATTGTCTGATTTTTGGTTTTCTGATCACACTCGAAATTATGTATCTACTCTAGCCGGCGTGGCAGTATGGCGTGCCAAAGTTCCCGTCATATCGACCTTGACCAGAGGTAGTACGACGACCCCATGAACAGACAGAAGAGAGAGAGAACAGCTAGTCAAACTACAACCTTCTTCCCTTGCTGAGTCAGAGGATGAACAATAGTTCGCGCTGACACTTCATGAAACAGAGACAGCTATAACTTACTCAGTCTCTGATACAGCTCCTGTTGTGGAAAAAGAGGTTTGAGTCCTTTGCCTTTTGGTGTTGGAGTCCTTCTCCCTGTCTCCGTATTCCCTTTTCTTTTAAATAGAGTTCGAGGGCTAAGATTAGATCATCCACTTTCTATCGGAAAGGAGATATCCAGTTTCTGAACTAACAACTCTCTGTAGTTTTCCCGCATCTGAATACGAGTCCGGGGCCAATGATGAACTAATCCGTGCAAGCATAAGAGGGCTACCCTGACTAGAAAAGAAAGCCCATCTCCTTCCTAAAGAAAGAACCTTCCACTATCGATACGGAACCCATTTCTCGTTCACAAATGAGTTGATTAGCTTATCACGTGGCCTTCTATGATCAATTTCGTGGCTCGCTATCCTATAACAAGCAGTTTCTCCTGAACTTCCTATATTCGTTACATTCTAAAGGACGGTAGATACACACACTGTTTCAAGTCAATTTCATCTCTCTTACCTCTTTCAAGTAAAGAACTTTGCCTTGTCTAGAGCTGGAATTGCACGATATCCTAAACCTGACCTCCTACTTACCTCAAGCCATTCCCAGAGGGAAAGGCATAATCCGTTTTTAGGGTGTAATCTTCCTTTTTCGTATCAAGAGAAATAGCTATCACAAATTCCATTCCTTCCAAAACAGAGCAGGATAGCAGCCATCAAGTTGCTAAGCAAGGGCAAGCTATCAAGATGGATAAAGTGAAAATAAAAGATAGACTATACCCTAAATTCTTATTTTCCGATAGCCATTCCTCTCTTTCAACGCTTGGCCACTCTATTGTCGCCTTCCTTGGCCGGCTTCACCCCTTCTCCAGTAGCCCTGCCTCCAACAGCAGAAAAGAGAACAGCAATTAGAGCTGGAGAGAGTTTAGTTTTCTTAATACAGTTGGAGAAAGGTAAGGGCCCGCCCTGAACCCTATATCAGTCCATTGCTAAAATCTTTTTTCCAGTCTTTAGATATGATGTAGGATAAGAGTGTTCTAAATAGTATAGGGCTCCTCTCAGTACTACCGAGCGTAAGATTTCTCCGTACCCTGAATATCGTTCATAACGTGCTAATGCTTCGACTAGGAGTTATCTTTCATCAGACAAGTGAAAGCCGGATGAGATGAAAGAAAGTGCCGGTCGTGCAACCAGCGGACCGTGAGGACAAACTTAAGTCAAAGAACATTTAGCGCATGAAATGAGGATGGCACTTGAATCTGTTCTGTAAAGAAAGCTCAACGCGCGCCAGAGCAGTCGAATCGAAGTGATCTAAGTCGGAGCCTGTTCCGGTTGGGGAACCATTCCACGCAAATATGGCAGCCCTGAGAATCCGTAGCTGCTAAGAAGCCATAACGGATTGATGTGGCGTAGCGGCGACTGGAATCGATCTGAATGAAGCTTCAAGCGTAGTTCTGGGGCTTCTCCATAGAAGGTTGAATAGGATTGACCTTTTAAAGCGCAGTCTTAAGTGAACAGATAGAACGAAGGAACCCTGGATGACCTTTGCTATAGTTGTGAGTCCAGTCCGTAAAGATTCGGCAGGTCTTCCAGCTAAACCTCCACCTCCGAAGAAGCTTCTACCGGAGAATCACATCGATCGTAGGGAGAAAAGTGGCATACCTTTTTCGGTGAATTGGAAATAGTTGGATGGTAGGCCTCTTTTTTTTCTTTGGGCTGGGCCTGTTGCCCTTACAGTCTGGGGAAGTGTTCCGCGAAAGTTTAGTGTTCGCCCGTTACTTAACCTGGGAGTTGCTGGTACTCCCATCTTTCTGTAGAAGTAGAATGCCACAAAGAGGTCCAGTCATTATAGTAGAATGGGGGAAATTTACTCATTTCGTCCAGTCATTCGCTAGCATTTGCTAGAGAGGAATGAAAAGAATCACGTCCGTGAAGACGACTTTCTTCAAGGAAGTGTGCCCGAGGCCTAAAGAAATGGCGATTAGCCAACTTCATTCTACTCTACTGAAATTCTTGTTCGATCCTCGAGATGCGCTTTGGACCAACTTGAGTATCTAGTAGAGAATCTTGCCATGATTGGTCGATCGGGCCACGTTGCTTACAAAGACATTTTTTTTATCACGAGTTATGATCACTAGCACCATTCCTTGCTTCGCTTCTTAATAAGGCTAAGGTAGAAATGATTGAAAAAAGGAGCGTAGCGGCAGGCTCGTAGGAAAGGTCTTACCGCGCCCAGAAGCTCACCCCCGCCGGAGACGGGGCCCCCTTGTGGTTCCAAAGGGGGATCCGGGCGCCGG
Source organism: Leptodermis oblonga (assembly GCA_016801395.1). Lineage (NCBI taxonomy): Eukaryota > Viridiplantae > Streptophyta > Magnoliopsida > Gentianales > Rubiaceae > Leptodermis > Leptodermis oblonga. The sequence goes on from VMRK01000300.1 coordinate 78,023, forward strand.
AACCTCTGACTCATCTTCCCTGCCCTTTTCCCTTTTAGTTCTCAGACCCTTAGTATAATGGATCCAATATCCTAGGCTAGGCATGTAAGGAAGATTCTCCCGCTTTTGTTAACTGGGTTTCATTAGGTGGTTCGGACTATATCCTTCTTGTATCAATTTTTCTACCGTCCTCTTGCTCAAGATGGAATAGCTATTAAATGAGATTAGTTAGCAGTCAGTATTCGTAAATAAGTAGACGTAACGTATAGAGGGATCCCCCTCGTGTAGGTGGGTAGGTCGAACTTCTCTATTTCCCTGCTAGTGCACTACTTCCTTTTCTCTGTTTAATTTAGGGAGAAGGGCTTATTCATGTGCTCGTGTGTTCTTGTTATCAAGGATTGTCATCACCAGGTTGAGTCTCTCTCTTTGTCCTCATAGTAGGATATTTCCGGATGTTTTGTGTTGTAAGCACCTTTCCGCTCTTTGATATCAGACTGCTCTCGAATCCGCTGTGCCAATCCGCTCTTTGGCTGTTGTGCTCGAATCGGTTGTTACAAAATCTGCTTCAACTGTCTCAAATGGGGGCATAGATGCCACCCGCTGAAAGAAAGTATTCAAAGTCAGAGAAGTGGACAAATGCTGCTAGTCTTTTCGACGAATCACTTGTTGGAGGAATAAGCGCTGTAGGGACTAATCCGTATAGTTGAAAGGATGCTATAGACTGAAGCTGCACATGAATCAGCAACTTTTGAATCAAAGCGCCTTTCCCTTGGTTCTATTAGTTCAAACTGCCTTGGGCTATGTAAACCCAGGTTTACTAAAAAAAAAGAAATTAGATTAGGCGCTAGCTTAGGGGCCCCTTCCTAAAGCCATGAGAAAAAACGTTATTATATACTATATATAGGAGTAAGGAAAGGGCTTCCATGACAATGAGGTCATTCTTGCATGGGCTTGGGCTTGCTTTGATGATGGGTAGGCTTGTTGTGCTTTGGCCCTTCTGTGGGCTTTCATCGAAACAGGCCCGAGTCTTCATTTGTAGGACTTTCTTTGTGATGGTTCATGTAGGCTTGGGTCTTTCATTCGGGCCCTATTGGGGCACCCTGTGGGCCAATGCGTATAAGCTTGGGCTTTCTTAACGTGGCTCATTTGACGACTCAGTACATGGATGTCACGAGTCTATTGGCATAGAATATGGAATCTTTTCCACGGTTGTACAAAGTTTGTTTGTTCATACAGGCAGCGTGGTTATAGTAGTAAGAATTGTGCCAGCCATGCAATTCGTACTGCATGGCGATATTACTCTACCACTCTATAAATGGAGGCTCGATAAGTGTCTTCACTTCATCAAATTCAAATAAAATGAAATCCATTTAGTACTAGCACGTATGGCTATGGATGCTGCTGCAAACAGGCTTTCTGCAATTGCAGCCGAAATGGGGCAACTGCAAAATGAAATTCAAGAGCACCGTAGAGTGCTAAACCTCCAGAAGTGTTAGAACAACAATAGATCCTGCAAGGAAAGAAGCGCGCATTCGCGCTACCAGAGAGCGCATAGAGGGTTTGGAAAGGAGGCAGCAAGCGCTGCGGGCGGAGCAGGAAGACCTAATTGTGCATGCTATCACCCGTGCCCCCAAGATCTCCTATTCTAACAAATTGTAGAATGTGTGCTATTGGCTGGTGAGTTGGTTAGTCGACTTCGTCTGTTCATCAGCTGGAAGGAAAGATTCTGTCAATTCAAAGAGGGCGGTCAATCTAAACATCATAGTAGCTTTCAAAAGGCCTGGCTGGTCCACTGACGAATAGAGTAAAGTGCGGTCGGTTCCATAACAAACGTAAACGTAGCTGATCCGGTCAAGTCAAGCGAAGCCGTACCGTCAAGCCTGTAGGAGTAGTAAATAAATAGAGAGAGTTTTTGTTGGTTGTTGACCACATGGGAATAATTGTAATTGGACGTAACATTATTTAAATTAAACCGCTTATTTACGATATTTCGAGTTGGATGAAAACAGCGCTCCTAAATGAAGCCTTTCTCAACTATACGATACCGCAAAATGTTTCTTCCTTCCTGATCCTTTCGCATATGATGGGGGTTGCTGGTGTATTAGGCGCTGCTTTACTATGTGCTATTCATGGTGCTACCGTAGAAAAGACTTTATTTGAAGATGGTGATGGTGCAAATAAATTCCGTGCTTTTAACCCAACCCAAGCTGAAGAAACTTATTCAATGGTCACTGCTAACCGCTTTTGGTCCCAAATCTTTGGGGTTGCTTTTTCCAATAAACGTTGGTTACATTTCTTTATGTTATTTGTACAGGTAACTGGTTTATGGATAAGTGCTCTTGGCGTAGTCAGTTTGGCTCTCAATTTACGTGCCTATGACTTCGTTTTCAGGAAATTTGCGCAGCGGAAGATCCAGAGTTTGAAACTTTCTACACCAAAAAGATTCTCTTAAACGAAGGTATTCGTGCTTGGATGGTGGCTCAAGATCAGCCTCATGAAAACCTTATATTCACTGAGGAGGTTCTACCACGTGGAAACGCTCTTTAATGGAACTTTAGCTTTAGCGGGTCGTGATCAAGAAACCACCGGTTTCGCTTGGTGGGCCGGAAATGCCCGACTTATCAATTTATCCGGTAAATTACTAGGAGCTCATGTAGCCCATGCTGGTTTAATCGTATTCTGGGCCGGAGCAATGAACCTATTTGAAGTGGCTCATTTCATACCAGAAAAGCCTATGTATGAACAAGGATTCATTTGACTTCCCCACCTAGCTACTCTAGGTTGGGGGGTAGGTCCTGGGGGAGAAGTTATAGACACCTTTCCATACTTTGTATCTGGAGTACTTCATTTAATTTCCTCTGCGGTTTTGGGCTTTGGCGGTATTTATCATGCACTTCTGGGTCCTGAGACGCTTGAAGAATCTTTTTAATTCTTCGGTTATGTATGGAAAGATAGAAAGAAAATGACCACAATTTTAGGTATTCACTTAATCTTGTTAGGTCTAGGTGCCTTTCTTCTAGTATTCAAGGCTCTATATTTTGGGGGCGTGTATGATACCTGGGCTCCGGGAGGGGGGGGATGTAAGAAAAATTACCAACTTTTCCCTTAGCCCCGGTATCCTATTTGGGTATTTACTAAAATAGCCCTTTGGAGGGGAGGGGTGGATTGTTAGTGTGGACGATTTAGAAGATATAATCGGAGGGCATGTATGGTTAGGTTCCATTTGTATACTGGGTGGAATCTGGCATATTTTAACCAAACCTTTCGCGTGGGCTCGGCGCGCACTTGTATGGTCTGGAGAGGCTTACTTATCTTATAGTTTAGGGGCTTTATCTGTCTTTGGTTTCATTGCTTGTTGTTTTGTCTGGTTCAATAATACCGCGTTTCCTAGTGAGTTTTACGGACCCACTGGACCAGAAGCTTCTCAAGCTCAAGCATTTACTTTTCTAGTTAGAGACCAACGTCTTGGGGCTAATGTGGGATCTGCACAAGGGCCTACTGGTTTAGGTAAATATCTAATGCGTTCCCCAACCGGAGAAGTCATTTTTGGAGGAGAAACGATGCGTTTTTGGGATCTGCGTGCTCCCTGGTTAGAACCTCTAAGGGGTCCAAATGGGTTGGACTTGAGTAGGTTGAAAAAGGACAGCCTTGGCAAGAACGACGTTCCGCAGAATATATGACCCATGCTCCTTTAGGTTCTTTTAATTCCGTGGGCGGCGTAGCTACCGAGATCAATGCAGTCAATTATGTCTCTCCTAGAAGTTGGTTAGCTACCTCTCATTTTGTTCTAGGGTTCTTTTTCTTCGGTGGGTCATTTGTGGCACGCGGGAAGGGCTCGTGCAGCTGCAGCAGGGTTTGAAAAAGGAATTGATCGTGATTTTGAACCTGTCCTTTCTATGACTCCTCTTAATTGAGATAATAGAGCAGATCAAATGCTTGAAATTGAAATAGGAATCCCTTTCATTCCATCATACATCTTGGGATCGGGTGATACTTATTAAAAAGTATTCTTTTTTTTTTCCTCCTCTATTTCTTTCCTGATTTCGTCGGGGTATTCTTTCCATTTTTCTTTCGAATTCTTCTACCCGCGAAAGCTCTTCTAAAAAAATAAGAGTTTTCGGCAGCTGTGGTAGAATTTAGATCCAGACGAGGCTTCCTAGAAGAACTAGAACTGCTTTGATCATTTCCGACAGACTGCTCGAATGGACAGACTCATAAAGAGAAGTGCGACCTCAGCACCGCATCTATCGACCGGGCTAACTGCCCCCCGTTGACTCCCGTTTCCTGATATACTTATTTTGCATGGGCCTATTCCTATCTATAAGTGGAATTCCCTTTCTAGGCCTAAATTACCTTCTTTTATGGAGGGTTCATCTTCCTATAGTGACCTTTTTCTTGGGTTTCACACTAAGACTAATGAGCTCTAAAATGATGCTTGGGGATTGCTTCTGCCCGTACTGTGCTTCCAACTACCGCCCACTACATCAGTATAGTTTAAAAGCAGCAGCTAGCTTTCTTTCTTCCTTAAGCTAGGGGCCCATCTGAGAGTGCCTCAACCAAGGGATTATCCCGCTGCTGCTGTGAGTTCTTTTAATTGAATAGTTTGATTTGTTTTCTGAGCGATTTCCCTTAGGGACCTGGCTTCCGCTCTTTCCTTTCTTTTACTGAAGAAAAAAGGTGCCTACAATCGCAGGTGGATCTATTTAGTCTACGAAGTTTCTCGTACGGACCTCAACGGAAGAAGAGACTGACATTCCTAGGAAAAACTAATTATGGAGATCTCTCGCTGGAGCTCCTTTGTTTAAGGGAATAATAGGTATACCTTCAGTTTGCTTCTAGCTTGATAAGGAATTCGTCAACCCTCGATGACTGCCTAAAATCAGTAATGGGCGCCGCTCCTAGTAGCAGGTTTACTATGTCCACAACTTATTCTTCCTCGAGTGCTTTAGTAGGGGGCATATGGAAAGGATCCCAGCGGATGCGAGAAAGATGTCAAAAGCATCTGCTTAGGGTCAGATTGGACTTTATCTTCTTGCCCTGCTTGCCACCACTCCGAAAGCCTGATTCGCAGCTCTCTAAATCATTCCGAAGTCTGTTACGGGTCTAGCTCAGCTCTAAGCCTAGGATAGGACCTTGTCCAGGAACCAACTTCTTTCTATTTTAGTATAATTAGAACGGAGTCTCAGTAAACCGTGCTAAAGCCCACCCTCTAGCCCTAAAGGCTTTTCCCAGACTCATCTCGCCGGCGAAATTCTATTCTCTTACCTCCTATGAGCCCTAAGCAGACCAAGCTTCCTTAGCGTACTGAGCCTACCTATTCAAGAGAACAGAGACTAGCTACAATGGTCTTAATTATCCTTTCGAGGGAGATCCTTTCTAGAGTCATCGGCCAGCCATAAGGATGAAAGTTTAAAGCGTATCCCTAATCCCCTACTCCATAGGGATTTGGGGTCAAAACTTGCAATCTAGGCCCGCTTTGTCTAGTGAATTATGAACGCATCGGCATCAGGTCGGTATGCCTGCCTCAGCTAAGGAATGGGATTTTCCCATGTAAAGGCAAGCTGACAAATATATTTATGTACCTCAGATCCAGTGGGATCAGGCGCTTCTGCTTTTCGTTCGAGTGCGTGCTTCTTGATTGCTTGTTGAGCTTCCCTCTTTCCGGTCCCTATTCCATTCCATCTCGTATAGAGAAGGCTTCCTGGCTTTCTTGATGGAAGAAAGCAGTTAGTGTCCGCCCTATAAAACACCCCCCTACCTTCCCCAAAAAGCACTAAACTAGGGTGAAGGTCGATGGACCCCTATCTCAAACTTTAATTAGAAACTAAGGAAATCAGATCTATGGAATTCACCTACCCAGATGCATGCCCGACCTTCTCTTTCCCTCTATCCCGCTCTTCCGAAAAAGCGAAGGCTTTAGGTCCATTTTTAAGACCTTTCAATGTACACACTTATCGCTTAGCAAATCTCTAATTAGTCTTCTCGGGTGGCGGCCACAGTCCAAGAAGTAGTATTTTCCCATTTTATAGCAACAAGAAGTAGGGATTCGGCGCTTATAATAAGATAGAAAAATCACGCGGACTTAATCCAGCAAAGAAAAGACTTATAGTCGATCCGGGACTGAGGTGCAAAGACAAAAAAATATGGTATGGTCGGGTCGCATATCTGCTTTTATATTCTAATAAAGAAAGAAAGCTTATATGTGACATCCCTATCCCGTAAAAAGTTGGGAAGAGCAGCCGATATGCCGATCGGAGTTCCGCTGCTGTTCACTACCAACCCCCCCTATCTTCATATTCTATCGAAACTGAGATTTGCGTAAATAAAGAAGAAAGATGGTAGCGTAAAGTAGAGTCTATTCGACGGTATGCCAGTTGCATAGATAAGTTCTATGAACCTTATGTCATGATGTTGTTGCTTCTACCGTACCTTTCTGAGATTTTTTTGTGTTTAGTGTATCGTTCCGAAGCTTGTGTAGCACCGTGCTGAATGAGACAATCTCATTTCTTTTTTCCCTTGGTCAACAACCAAGAAAAGCTTTCGTTTAGTTCTAAGTCTCTCTTTTTTTGGGGGAGCAGAGCAGTCAAAGAATGAACCAAAGAAAATGATTATTCTAGAATGGCTATTCCTCACAATTGCTCCTTGTGATGCAGCGGAACCATGGCAATTAGGATCTCAAGACGCAGCAACACCTATGATGCAAGGAATAATAGACTTACATCACGATATCTTTTTCTTCCTCATTCAGATTTTGGTTTTCGTATCATGGATCTTGGTTCGCACTTTATGGCATTTCCACTATCAAAAAAATCCAATCCCGCAAAGGATTGTTCATGGAACTACTATCGAGATTCTTTGGACCATATTTCCTAGTATCATCCTGATGTTCATTGCTATACCATCATTTGCTCTGTTATATTCAATGGACGAGGTAGTAGTAGATCCGGCCATTACTATCAAAGCTATTGGACATCAATGGTATCGGAGTGCGCCCCTTCACGAGGGTGATTTAAGTGCAACGAAATGCCTTAAAGTTGAATAGGGTTCGCGAAGTATCTGGCTTACCGGTAATCTCCCATTCCCGCCGTCGAGAGACTTTAATAACTATAGCATGCCAGAAACGGGGAGTTGAGGTGGTTAGACTTATACCCCGAAATGCTCCCAGCATAGGAGCCTATGGTTCCATTCTGGTTGTTGCTGGAGGTACACATCCCTCTTCTCGGTGTGGAACGATATACGAGAAATAGATGCTCAGCCTGCAATGTCCGATAACGGCGCTGAAGTAGTGAATCTATCGGCACCATAGCAGTGGCATACAACTTTGGACCTAACGGCCGGCCTAGTAACCTTTCGGAATGGGGGATCCCCGTTGGCAACAACCACGGTAGTAGTTGCGGAACTACTGGGCCGGGAGAGGACAACCTGTTGTTCCTGCTCCTCTTTCTTCGCTTCGGGGACGGAGGTCCTACGGTAGGTAACAGCAGGCACAAGCAACTTGACCGAAGGGGACCAGCGCTTCTACTCCTCCACCGAGGAGCCGTTCACAGCGAGAAGCAAGGGATGTCATGAACGGTGGGAGGTCACAGAGAATTTACCTATACCTATTCATAGAGTGATCCTATGATCGATACAGGATATAGACTATCCCTTTCTTTATTCTATTCTTTTTCTGAAAAAAAAAGATGAGCCTTTACTAGGTTGGGGCTATGAAGCTTACCTTATTATTAGAGAAAGGGGGAATGGAAACTGGGATCAAGCGGAGACATAAAAAAAATGAATCAAAGGCCGGTGAGTTTATTTTCACATGCATTCTGGTGAAAAAAAGAAAAAGAAAAAAAGGGTGACTCCACTTCTCAGCTAGAGTTGGGGGTGAGACCTGTTGGCATAATGCACGCTGGAACGTGGGAAAAAGAAAGGGTGAGACCTGGTGACTCCACTTTCTACGGCGGTTGCCTTCCAACCGCCGTAGAAAGCTCACTTTCTACAACGGTTACCTTCCAACCGCCGTAGAAAGCCCCCTTTCTACGGTGGTTTGTCCCAACCGCCGTAGAAAGTCCCTTTCTACGGCGGTACTACGGCGGTTTAATTATAACCGCCGTTGTATTGATGTATTTAACCCTAAATAACAACGTGTATCTCCATATCGCTGCCAAAAGTGTTCTTCTCCAAATTTCTACTACGGTTTTGCACGTTTGATGTAAAGAATCGTCATTTGGAGCTAAAATTTACCACCTTAAGGTTAGAAACTTCTAAAATTTCTCAGTAATTGCTTATGCTTGTACTTTAGATATGTCATCCTACATAATTTATTTTTATTTATAGTAGAGGGCTGAAAATTAAAGTTGCATATATTCCATGTATATGGTGAACCTTAGTATTGTGGAACCCTATTTAGTTATACTATGTAGTTTCTTGGTGATGTGATTTGATTTATAGTGTTTGATTTTTAATGGAGGATGTTCATATAATTAGCACTACTTAGAGTGTGTATTATTTTTTTATGCATTTCATGTGTTTGACGAAATGCATAAATGAAAAACTTATGGGTTCTTCTTCATTTGATTATGTCTATTGCGCATGTGTTGTTTATGCATTATTTTTTTCATTGAGGTATTATAGTAGTTTTGATTATATGAGTAACATTAGTATGACATGTGCTAAGACAAGCATGCAACTTGATACTTTGTACATTGTTTATTGAATTATTATTTGATATGTTTAATTATTTCAAGGTGTTAGTTACACATGGATCGAAATATCTTGTTGTATGGTGATCGGACCTCCGATTCTTATGCGAGAGAAGTTGAGAATTTTATTGAATTCGCTTATAAGAATACAAAGTACGTCCATTGTCCGTGTAAAGCTTGTAAAAATGGTCTGCGGTTTGATAACTCAGATACAATAAGATTCCATTTATATCGGAACGGATTTGATCATTCTTATAAACTGTGGATTTGGCATGGTGAAAGTATTGATGGTTTACCTGAGCAAAGAAAATCTCATGCAAAAGGAGATGATGCGATTACTAGAGATCGATTAGATGACATGATTGAGGATGTGGCCGAGGATTTTGCTGATAAACTGGAAGTTCTTGCTTCCATTTTGGGTGACAATGAGAAGCCTCTATACAACAGTTGCACTAAATATACACGCTTGTCTAGTGTTTTGAAGTTTTTTTAATTTGAAAGCGGCAAATGGGTGATCAGATACTAGTTTTACAGCCTTATTGAGGGTATTGAAAGATATGCTCCCAGAAGATAATGAACTTCCAGATCGAATTTACGAGGCGAAAAAAATATTGTGTCCAATGGTTATAGAGTATAAGAAGATCCACGCTTGCCCAAATGATTGCGTCCTCTACAGGAATGAGTATAAGGATTTATTGCTTTGTCCTAAGTGTAAAACTTCACGATACAAAAACAAGCAGCTGTGTGATGAGGTTGAAGATAGTTCTGATGCGCAAAAGAAGGGGTCGCCGGCTAAGGTTCTGTGGTATCTTCCTATAATACCGAGATTTAAACGGTTGTTCGCTAATGCAAAAGATGCAAAACTAATTACATGGTATTCAGATCGGTGTATTCCCAGTGATGATGACAAGGTGATAATGCATACATCAGACTCAAATCAGTGGAAAAAAATTGATTCAATGTATCCTTCTTTTGGGGGAGAAGCCAGAAATTTGAGGCTTGGTTTGTGTACTGATGGAATGAACCCGTTTGGCAGTCTGAGTAGCACACATAGCTCATGGCCGGTGATGTTGGTTATTTACAATTTGTCGCCTTACTTGTGTATGAAGCGCAAGTACATACTTATGTCTTTAATGATTTCAAGCCCACGGCAACCAGGAAATAACATCGATGTGTATCTTGCTCCTCTTATTGAAGACGTGAAAAAGTTATGGGATGAAGGCGCACATGTGTTTGATGCATACCGTGAAGAAATGTTCACATTACGTGCGATGTTGTTCTGTACCATTAATGATTTTTCCTGCTTATGGAAACTTGTCTGGGTACTCTGTTAAAGGGCATAAAGCATGTCCAATATGTGAGCAGAGTACAGATTTTTGTCAGCTTGCACATGGGAGGAAGACAGTATACCTTGGGCATCGCAGATTTCTTCCCGAGACTCATTCGTATCGCCGTATGAAAAGAGCATTCAATGAATTTCAAGAGTTTAGAAAAGCTCTAGAACCCTTGAGCGGGCCAGAGGTGAAAGCTCGCGTGACGGACATTAATGTGGAGTTTGGTAAACCTTCGGAGTCCAGCAATAATGATACAGGTTGTTGGAAGAAAAAATTCATATTTTTTGAACTTTCATACTGGGAGAACTTGGATGTCAAACATTGTCTCGACGTTATACATATTGAGAAAAATATTTGTGAAAGCCTATTAGGTATGCTCTTGAACATCCCTGGTAAAACTAAGGATGGTTATAACGCGAGACTTGATATAGTTGATATGAACATAAGAGCAAATTTAGCACCGGTAGCTCGAGGACAACGCACATATCTACCCCCTGCCTGTCACACTTTGTCCATAAAAGAGAAAAAATAACTGTGTTCAAGTTTGCGTAGCATCAAAGTTCCATCCAGATATTCTTCAAATGTAAGCAGACTTGTTTCCTTGAAAGATTTAAAACTTGTTGGTTTGAAATCTCATGATTGCTATGCCTTAATGCAACAATTGTTACCTGTAGCTATTCGCTCGATATTTCCCAAGCATGTTAAGTCCAGTATAACAAGACTTTGTTTCTTCTTCAATGCTATATGTAGCAAGGTTATCGCGCGCGAAAGACTTGATCAGTTACAAGATGAAATAACTGTTGTCCTTTGTCAATTAGAAATGTATTTTCCACCCGCCTTCTTTGATATTATGGTGCATTTGGTGATTCATTTGGTTAGAGAGATAAAAATCTGCGGGCCTGTTCATTTGCGATGGATATACCCATTCGAGCGATATATGAAAGTATTTAAGGGTTATGTTAAGAATCGTTATCGTCCTGATGCTAGTATTGTTGAAGGTTATATAGCTGAGGTAATTGAGTTTTGCACTGAGTACTTGGCTGATACCGCATCCATTGGAATATCTAAGAATCGGCACGATGGGAGGATTACAGGTATGGGCACAAGGGGAGGAAAAATATTTTTGCCGTCTAATGTGAATTGATGAAGGCGCATCTCTACATACTGCGCAATTCTGAAGAAGTTGCGCCCTATGTGACAGACCATATCCGTTCAATAAGAACGTCTTATCCTGCTTGGACGGATCAACGTGTGCTCAATGAACATATTCGGATATTTGTCTATTGGTTTGGTAATGCTGTCATGGGCAAAGACGTTTCGGAGACATTGAAATGGTTGGCGTTTAGGCCCAGCCCTGTGGTACGAGCATTTTCATGCTATGACATAAATGGATATTCAGTTGCTACTAAGAGACAAGATGAGAAGAGTACGGCACAAAACTGTGGTGTTACATTAATCTCAGAGGCTTTACATGTTTTTAGCAGGAAGGATAAAAATCCATTGTATGCAAACATAGCTTATTACGGGGTGATCGAAGATATTTGAGAGCTTGACTATGTTTGTTTCAAAGTAACTGTATTTCGCTGCAAATGGGTTGATAACAATAGTGGGGTTCGAACTGATGATTCATTGGGTTTTACCTTGGTAAACCTTAATCGGGAGGGTTTCAAGGGGGAACCATTTATACTTGCATCGCAGACGAAACAAGTTTTTTATATCACCGATCCTTGCGACGAACATTGGTCTGTTGTTCTTCATGGTAAACAACATCACGGAGTGGAAGGGATTGATACAGAAGAAGGGCTTTATGAGGCTGGCCCTTTCTCTAGTGGGTTACCTGAATCGAGAGCAGATGAGGAAGATAGGGAACTTGATAAATACATACTTCGTGATGACCACAGCGAAGGATTATGGTTCGAGGATCAAGTGTCCCATAAGAGAAAGAGAATAAGTTAAAAATCATTTTCAGGTATATTGTTTGTTTTTATTAATTTTGTGTGTGTGTGTGTGTATTTGCATATGTTTCTTTGATTTTAATGACACGAGGTGGACATAATTTTATAACAACATTTATTTTTATCCTTTGTACTGTCTGATTGAAACAGGTCACAACTTGGATGAAACCGCGCAATCAAGGGACAAAATTTTCAGGGACTTCATATAGCGATATGTTTATAAATGAATATGTTATTGTTGGAAATTGTGTGAAGCTTCTGTGTTGATGTTATAATGCACTTGTGTTTTTGGTCAAAAACAAGCAGGGGAGATTTTGTCTGAATTGGTTTGAAATTGAATTCCGTATTATTTGAAATTGGGTATCTTAATGAAGTATTTAAGTATGTGCATATCCTTGATTGGGAGTATGTTACATTTATAGGGGAGACTTTGTCGAATTTTCTGGCAAATTGATTTCCTTGTTTTTCATTTATGAATAAATGTCTCATGTATTATTATTTTTTTTTCAAGGAGTAGTACTTTTGGTAAAATTTACAGGGGAAGCTATACAATGATTTTTATTTTAATTTTATATTTAACTCTTCATAAATTACTTGTCTGTGCCTCGGAAAAAAGATATTCATTTAGCGAGGTTGGGTATTGACCGCTAAATGAATTAATTATTCGTTTATCGATTAATAATGCTTTATTATTTTATAAAGATTATTCAAAATATATTTTATATGAACATGAAAAAACTAGAAATGTAGGGTCTATGCTTCATAAAATGAAATAAAAATAGAAATTTATGGGCGCGCGGGAATTAATTGGCTGAATTTGTTCCCACTTTTCTACTGCGGTTCTAAAACTACCGCCGTAGAAAAAACTTTCTACCGCGGTCTTCATTGAACCACCAATTCCCGCACGCGCATAAATTTCTATTTTTATTTCATTTTATGAAGAATAGTCCCTAAACATTTCCCCTGCTTCTCCCCTGCATTCCCCTGTAATATTGGATATGCAATTTCATAACGATCAACCGGTGCAAGTAAATAAAATACATTATATTTTGATTCACACTCAATTTCACTATACATAATTGATTACTGTTATCGGCCGTAAGTCCAAATATATATATATATATATATAAGGTCATGAAATCAAGTAAGTATTTCTTTTTTTATTAATTGGGCCCTTAAGCATTAATTTTTCTTATACTACGTACGTAATGCATTTATCGATTTGAAACTATTTTCTTCCGTTCGCCCAAGTCAAGAATGCGGAAAATTTAGGTCTGATAATGAACCTTATTACTTTATCATAGCTTACATGTAATTTTACGAAATTTACTAATTTTAACTTATACCTAAAAATTGAAATGTACTTTGAAAACCCAATTATCAGTAAGCAACCTAAGATGAACCTAAGAGGGGGAGGGGGTGAATTAGGTTCTTGACACTTTTAAAAATATTTCTTCTATAATGAAGAACAACTTTGAAAAACCATTTTCAAAGCAAGTGTAAAAACAAAGTTTACAAATTAAGTGAGGTGTGTGATTAGTGTTTTGCACATCATAAAAGCAAAGTAAAGGAAGACAAAACACAACCGATTTATAGTGGTTTGGATTCCCCTTGAATCTTAGTCCACTACCCAAGTTCTACAACTTGGGATTTTCTAACCCTCTAAAATGAATCACTTAAAGGTGTAATTCAAACCTTTACAAATGCCAAATTCTACCTCTAGAATTTAGGACTTTTTGCTTAATCTAACTCTAGACTAAGACTCCTTTGCCTAATGGCTAACAATGAATCTTTTGCCCCCGCTCCTTCCTCAAGGACTTAGGGTCTTACTCAAGACTTCATTGCCTAGCTACTAGGACTTTTGCTCAATCAACCTCTTGATCAAGACTTTCTCCCCTTTGCCTAATTTAACTCTAAACTAGGACTTTACAATTGCCCTAACTCAACCCCTTGAGTTGGGTCTCTCCTTTCTACTTGCTCCCCCTTTCTTCTTGCCTAACTCTTTACTCAAGAGTTGGACTTTTCTTAAATACAAATTGCCTACACTCAAACTCTTGAGTTAGGACTTTTCTAGATGTGTTTACAAGGATGAAATACTCCACAAATGGAGTTTACAATTCGTCACAAAAACAGGGCACAAGTGCCTCTTGACAATCCTACCTTAACAAGCTAATTTGACATATAGATAATTGAAATGAAGCTTGAAAGTGTTGTTAAAGTGTAGGAGATGTTGGGGAGAGCAACCTTTCATGTTCTTCAATTGGGGGTATTTATAAGAGAAGAGAGCTCTTGAAATAGTTGAAAAAACGGACAAAAATTTGCAAACCCGAAGCTCCCGCGACAGGCTCTGCGACAGCCGCGACAGTCGCAGGCCTGTCGCAGGCATGGGCTTCTGGTCTCGCGCTGCGCGAGGCCTGCGCCTGTCGCAGGCATGCGCACGCGACTGGCTGTGCGCTGCCTGTGCGCGGCATGGGCGTCTGCGCGCGGCGTGGGCGTGCCTCTGCGCGCGGCTGTCAGTGCATGTGCGCTGTGTCTGGGCGTGCGCACGTGGCTGTCAGCCCTTGTCGGCCAGATTTGACATCTTTTTGATTTGCTTCCCGTTTCTTCGTTTTAGCTCCGTTTTCTTCGCCGTTTTTTGCGTTGGTTCACTCGTGAACTCTTCTATTCATTTTCTCACTTAAAACACCGTGGGTTCCACCTTGGGACGTTCTCAGGGCGTATTTTTCTTCTTTCTTCATTTGCTTGCATTTTCTTCGTTTTTCATTTCTCTACATTTTTCACTTAGAAGAAAACCATTAAATTAATTCTCATATTTGTTAACTCATCAATCAAAATAAGGATTAAGACCAACCGGGTCTAACATACTTATTAAATGTTTCATAATAGACGAGCTTCTGTAATTAATAAATACAATGTAAATTGGGTATGTAATATTATATTCACAAAGTTTTGGGATTAATTTATGAAAATGGGAAAAAAAACTTAATAGGGAGTAGGGTTTAGGGTTTAGGATTTAGAAAATGATATAAAAATAAAAAATTCATGCGTAGCGCGGGAATTGGCTCCAAAAACTACTTTTCTACGGCAGTTCTCGGTTGAACTGCCGTAGAAAAGTAGTTTATACGGCGCTTAATTTTTGAACCGCCGTAGAATAAAGCTACAGTCTAAATTCAAATTTGTTGGCCTAGGGTTTAGGATTTAGGGTTTAGGTTTTAGGGTTTACGGTTTTGGTATACTATCTAATTAATTAACAGTTAGCTTGAAGGAAAAAAAAAACAAAAATTAGCAACAATTCTCCTTTACAATCAATTAAAAAAACCAACAGATGTTTAATGCATCCTCTTTACCAATGATTAATTAATTAGCTTGAAAAAAATTAATATTGAAAAATTTTAAAATCTTATTTGG
This sequence comes from Leptodermis oblonga, assembly GCA_016801395.1. Taxonomy (NCBI): domain Eukaryota; kingdom Viridiplantae; phylum Streptophyta; class Magnoliopsida; order Gentianales; family Rubiaceae; genus Leptodermis; species Leptodermis oblonga. Next base: position 93,386 of record VMRK01000300.1, read on the forward strand.
TTAAAAGGATTCATACATTAAATTTCAAGCACTTTAATGCATTCACAATATTAATTCTATCTTTCCCGGAAAATTTTAAAATTATTTTTTGTTGTTTCTTTTAATTGATTGTAAAGGATTAATTCACAATAGAAATATTTAATGCATTCACAATATCAACTAATTCTATTTATCCAGGAAATTAACAATCATTCTTAAATTAATGACTTTAAATTTCAAGCACTTTAATACTAAATGACATTAACTAATAAAACTTAATATATATGTGCTAGGGGTGGTCAAAAAACCCGACCTGCGGGTTTGACCCGGAACCGACCCGAAAAAACCCGACCCACGGGTTGGGTTTTTCCTGTTCGGTTCCGGGTCAAACCCGCAGGTCGGGTCGGTTCCTTCTCAATTTTTTTTCATAATTGCTGGTCCGATCACGGGTTGGATTTTTTTTGGGTCGGTTCTGGGTCAAACCCGTGGGTCGGGTCAGTTCCTTCTCAATTTTTTTTCATAATTGCTGGTCCGATCGCGGGTCAGGTTTTTTTTGGGTCGGTTCCGGGTTGAACCCGCGGGTCCGGTTCGGTTCGCCATCCAATTTTGGGTTTTCTAAATTTAAAACATGTAAAATTATAATGCTCATTTGCATAAGTCAAGATTCGAACACACAACCTAAGATTGGTAAGTTATTTTGGGGATAATTGTGTAAATTTTAAAATTATATTTTGACCTCAAATGATTGGTAAAACCTTATACTGCCGGTCATAGAGACTAGAAGAGGGACTATAAGTGTAAGGCATAGAAAAGGAATCAAAATTGTAACGACTATATAAAAGAATGACCAAAAATGTAATTTTCCCCAGAATTCATAGGATAGTTGGTTTTCTTTTGCATACAAAAAATACTTTCGCTGTTGTGTTCTATTAAACAAATGCACTTTGTAATGCTAAAAACGATATTATAATTTTTCATTCCATTTCAGGAAAATCATAACTTTTTTCTCAAAAATTTTACATAAAGAAACAACATTATTTTTTACTAAATTCACAATTCAAATTTTAACATTCCCTCTAAATCCCCACTTACATAAATTTAAAAAATAACATAATCATTACACTTTTTCTTATCTTCTCTACACAAATCTCCAAAAGAAATTTCCTCCAAAATAAATTTTTTTTACTTCCTTTGTTCTATTAAAAAAAATTGTACTTTGGCTTTGTTCTTTTAGTGACTAAGAACAGTAACCATTTTTTATAAAAAAAAAATCTCCAAAAGAAATTTTCTCCAAAAATTGTTATTTGCAGTAACCATTTTACTATTTGCAGTAACATTTTCATGTGAAAAGTCTATTTTACCCTTTACCTTAAAAAAAAATACCGCACCGCATTTGAATTTATAGTCACAAGTACAATCCATATTACACGGTATATAAATAACCTACACATTTTTTCAAATAAAGGTGGTTTTTTGGGAGAAAAATCCCTCCCGGGTGAAGTTTTGGGGAATACCGCCCATTGTGGGCGGTATTTCTGAAAATACCGCCCACAATGGGCGGTATTTTGCCAATGTTCCTGTAAATAGTATGAAATTTTATCCGAAATTTTTTTTTAATACCTAAGGGCAAAATAGATTTTTCACAAAAAAATATTACTGTAAATAATAAAATAATTACTGCAAATAGTATGTCCCTTTAAAAATTCCTTTGATCAATCTTGGTCTAATTGTCCCTACCATTTAGTAGTACTTTGTCCAACAATACTCTACTTAATAGCTGTCAAGAAAATTTTAACAGGGTCAGATGAGAATTTTTCGATATCATATCTCATTCTTACGCAAGTATTTGCGAAAGCATTATGAGAAAATAAAAAGAAATAATATATTCATGATATCATTTGAATTGACTCCGATTAACTGGTCACTTGGCTTTTATATTTGAAATTACGGTGTCAATTTGGGTGGTATTTATGTTGACCCGTCTAAATTTGCAAGTTTGCGTACTAACACTATTCAACCTTAAGTTTATCTCTTAAATTGTCATGTTATATATTCATGGAGATTCTTAAAACGACAAATATATCTAGGTCTGACCCTAATACATCATTTGCAGTGTGTTGATTTGTGTTGGACTTTCATATCATATTAGAAATTACTTTTATTCATATATTGGGTTCAAATTGATGAGTTCACGGGTCATCATTTTCTATTGTAACTTTACCTGCTTAGTATTGGCGCTATACATGCTGACCCACTTAACTTGAAATCCCATCAATTATCAATCGTTACTCATTTACATGCTTAGCCTGTTGTGTGTTGGCTTTTTCGAAAGGAAGTTATTGAGGTTCAACTGAGCTTTGAACAACCGAATATATGAGATCACTGCGCCAAAGTTTAATTAAGCTGCTTCTAAAGAAGACAAAAAAAGAAAAAAGAAAAAAAAAGAGAAGGTAAAGTTGGTTCGTGTTTAATCTTCTGACCCTATAACCTCTTGTTTTTACCCGTTTTATACCACTTACGTATATTTATTTTAAACACGAAAAACTTAGATGAAACGTGCATGTTCATAGATGGATAGATTTCTAGATGCACATCCACATGCACATACATTCATGTTCGCTAACATAACTAACACAATAATACTTGCACACTTGTACAATATTACTTTTGAACCAAATTTGATACCCGTAGTTAATATGGTTGATACTTTGCAAGTTTGATATAATATTACTTCTAAACCAAAACCAATACCACAAGTAACACAACTAATACTCTTCAAAGTTGACTGTGTTATTCTTGTGATAATTGTGGTATTTGTGTTACTTTTGAACCACAACTGATACTCATAAGTAACTGTTTGGGAATTTTAGGTTAGGAAACCACAAACCAAAAACAGCAATATATAACATAAATGATCACTAAGAACACTTAATAGAAAACATAAGAATAACTTGTAAATGGGGATTTGTGGATCAAAAGTATAGAATCTAAGACGTGTAATAACTATCTTTAAAGAGTTTATTGTCCCCCTATACTCCCTAACCTAGTTTAATGGCAGTAACCTTCTCGGATAAATAGATTCAGCAAACAACAAAGTAGAGAGTTCTTTGATTGTTTGAACAAGAAAAGGAGAGCAAGAGTTGATTTAATTGTGACTAACAACACCTATTTATAGTGGTGAAGAGTCACCAATTCATTGGTTATTATTGAGACAATTTCCTGAAGCAATGATTCGAAGAATAGTCGCAACTCTTCACTCAAAAATGAACCAGAAGCAGTTTCTGCGAAGAGGTTCGACACCAGTTCTACATCGAAACTCAACGTCGAATTCAGTTTGTGAAAATCCTCAACACAGCCAAAATCACTTAATTTATCGACACCCCTACGACGTCAAACATGGGTGTGGAAACTACACCTAGAATATTTTCAAATTCCAGCATTTACAAACTAATTCCAACAGTAACAAGTGCTATTTTTTAAATTTGACAATATTATTCTTGTGATAGGTATATAGTGTTACTCTTGATTTACAACCGATACCAGTAAATAATATGACAGATGATACTTTTCAAATTTAACCGTGTTAAACCAAAACTTGATACTTAAAAATATTAAAAAAAGAAAGATATGTGCGTGCTAGTCGAATACACAAACTATTTCAGAGGAATCCTCTTCTATGTCAAAAGATCCACTCTCATTCTCACCAAATTGCTTGTTTACTCATTTCAAAATTCATCTGATTTTTCACCTTCAAAGTTATTATTGCTATTTATAATATTATTTTTACATTTTTAATACAAAATTTAAAATCTTGAACACATTTTTGCAAAATGACTTTCCATAAACTTCAACATGCCACCTAGGTCTTACTAATTTAACACTTCAAATTAACTATTTTAGATATTGTACATTAACATTCATAATAAGTTATACTTTTGCAAAAGTAAAATTTTTTAATAGAACGAAGTAAGTACATTTTGATTACAAGCCATTTATACGTGCCAACACTCAAAAACTTTTCTAAACTCAAAATATATATATATATATATAAAATAAAAAATTTGTCACCCAAATGGAAATATAAATTACTTACTTAAGCCCTCCAGAGAGCCATTAACACCATCCATTCCCAAGTAGAAAATCGTAGGCCTTTTAGGCTCAGTGATCTCCACAGTCCCCTCCAACATCTTGGCCACTTTCCCCATCGACGGTCGATCCTCTGCTCTATCCTGGACGCACCACAGCGCCGTCTTCACCATCCGGTTAACCATTTCCAGATTGACCCGGGAATCCGACGACTGCCGGATTTTCGGGTCCAAAATATCATCCACATTCATCTCCTTGAACGCTTTATCGAAAGCCCACATCGGAAAATACCACTGATCACTCTCCATGATCGAGTTTTGCTGCTCGAAGTTCCTCACCCCGGAGACTATCTCCAGCAGCACCATTCCGAAGCTGTAGACGTCGGATTTCGAAGTGATTTGCCGGTCGCCCCGGACCCATTCCGGAGCCAAGTACCCACGGGTGCCCCGTATGCCCGACATGCTCATCCGGTCCTCTTTCGTCTTCAGCTTTGCCAGCCCGAAATCTGATACTTTAGGGCAGAAATCCTCCCCTAAAAGTATGTTCTCCGGCTTTATGTCGCAGTGCAGCACCCACTCCAAGCATTCCTCGTGCAAATACGCGATCGCCCTCGCCACGCCGATCGCGATCCGGTACCGGATGTTCAGTTCTAATATGGGTTTTTGAGTTTGACCCGAGGTTGCATTTGAATCCGAGTTATTTTCTTGTTCGGGAACGACCCGGTTCCTTTGAAAAAGGAACTTGTCAAGTGACCCGTTTGCTACGTATTCGTACACTAGCATTCTCTTGCCCCTTTCCGTGCAAAAACCCCACAATGTGACCAAGTTGAGATGGTGCATCCGGGCAATGATGGTGACTTCAGCCCAGAAATCGGCATCGCCTCCGGTGACATTCTTGAGGGATTTCACAGCAACAACTCTTCCATCGCTTAAATTTCCTTTATAAACTATGCCAAATGTGCCTCTCCCAATAACATGAGAGAAATTTTCAGTGGCATCTCTGATCTCTGAGTATGTGAACTTCTTAGGTCCGCCGGCGGGCATGGTTTCAAGCCCAAATGTCCTAGCCATATCCCTATACTTAGTGTACTTCTTCAGAAATGCCCAGAAGAAAAAAACGCCACTAATAAGTTCAGCTGCGAAGAAAATTGAAATGATGGCGATATTCCTAGTGGTGGCAGAGGACTCTTTTGGTGGAAATGGAAGGCTAATTGTGACAGGACATGATGTTTCCATCACAGAGGTTAGGCCTGTGAATTTTGACTCAGTTGCAGTTTCAGAGTTCTCAAGCCTCAAAAAAGTAGCACCTTTAACTCCGGCAGTCAAGACCCCATAAAAGAGAGTATTCAATTGTAGTATACAGGAGTTATTTCCATCAAATCTGAACATAAATGCCAAACAATTTTGCCTTCCAAAGCATTCAGCTTGGCAAATGGTTAAATTCGAAACCATAGAAATTGTTTGGTTGGGTGGCCCTCCGGTAAAGGTCACGTAATCCAATTGTAAGAATTTGGTTTTTGCCATATCTGTCATGGGGTTTATCCTATCACAAGAATTGGGATCATTCAATTTTTTCCTGAAACCGGGAGGGCATATGCAAGAAACATTAGTAGCCAAAGAGTCGTAGACGCAAATAGAATTAAGCCCACAAAGACCTTGAATTCGGCAGATATTGGGCATGGCTCTCCAGACATCCATCCACTGGCCTGAAATTTGGTCAAAACTGTAAAACCGGAGATTCCCATCGTCATCGAGTGTCAATCTTCTCAACTTCCGGTCACCGTAGTCCGACGAAATGTATGAAACCCCATTCGCTATCGAAATCTTCCCCAAATCGTCAATCCCCAGAAACCCATTCCCGATGCTCCAGTAATTGAAATTGTTATCATACACTAGTCAACTTGTTATTCCGAGTCGGAACCCCAAAACGAGCTCCCAAAACCAAATTCCCACTCTCCCGAAGTACCAATCCGGACGTATTAGAGTTGCTGACAGGTTTCAAAGGCCATAAATTTTGACCAGAAGAATTATTAACCAAAGTCAATTCCCCTGTCGGTACAATAACCAAGAAAGCAGAGGTGGAAACAGGGGAATTCACATTCGCCGACCAAACCGTGGTACTCTCGGAGATGTTAAAGTACCAAACGGAGAATGTAAAGAGATTTGGCGAAGAGGGCAAAGGAAGAAAGCCTGCAGCAAAAGTGGAGTTGGGAGAAAGAAGAATCTTCCGCTGATCGGGAGTCCATGCAGGGTCCGAATTGGAGAAAGATTGAATGATTGTTGGTTGCAGTTGGGAGACCGCGCAATGGAGATTTGAGAGCCTAAAGAGGGAGAAGAAAAGCAACAGTAACATCGTGGAGAAATGTGGGATGAAGAAGATGAACAAATGGGCATCGGAAGGAGGCAAAGGGAAGTGTTATTGTTGTGTCATTTATGAGCTTTTGATTCAGTTTTGTTGTTATTTTATTTTTTCAGTCCCAAATCCAATAATACAAGGCGGCTGTTGAAGTTTTGACTTTTGAAGAGTGAAGACTAGGTTTTGTTATTTATT